>BKCP01001113.1:47423-74591 GCA_008636005.1 Striga asiatica | reverse complement strand
ATAATTATAAATTAATGTTAATTATAATAATTGAACTAAAAAATTATAATAACTATTATAAATCTCAACAATTATAATTATAATAATAATTAATAAAATTTATATATGAAAAGAAAAATGAGTTATAATCTATTTTAATAGTTATTAGAATAATCATTACATTGGAAAAATCTAATAATTATATTTCTGATTCAGGGTTTTGGCAGACCTAGACAATCTAATGTCAGGGACGACGACGAGGCGTACGATGACTATTATGATGGTTCTGACACCCGACACACTAGAAGTCGGGGTGTCAATGCGTCCGTTCGTCGGGAGAGGGACACGGAAAGGCAGGCGTTGATCGATGAGGCTCGTAGGGTACAGCTTCGTCAGGCGAGCCAGAGTTCCCGCCCCCCCGCACCAGTGCCCACTGGTCCATATCATTTTGAGGGCCAGCCAGGTAGTTCGCGACCCCACGGAGCCCTCCCGTACGGCGAACATGGATTTTATTATCCTGGCCAGGCGGGCAGGACGATGCCCCCGGCACCAGGACCGTACGATCAGCCGGGATGGCCCATCTGCATCGTCATCAGGTAAATAATTTACTTATTTATTGTTGTTTAACATAAATAATTTTCACTTAATCATAACAAATTATCGGTACTGTTAGAAAAGTATTATCGGCCTGCTCGTCAACTACAGTATAATTATTTTGTACTTTAGGGTAAGTTGAATAAATTGTAATTAATTATAAATTCAAAAAATCATATTAATAATTATAAATTATATATGCTTATAATAATAACGTAAAATGTAAAATGTAACGTAATTAATAAAATATGTTTTATTAAATATATTTTATTTAATGCATCTGCCAGCAAGTCAATATATACAGATATGTTGTATTTTAATGCAGGTACTAGCAAATGAGCTAGGACCGATGATGATGCACCTTGGATCGTTAGAGGCCCAGTGCCCGGTGGGCCCATTGATGGGAGTGTCATCCCTAGCTTTCTTGGGCACGTCGCCTCCCGCATGTGGAGTGGGAATTTGAGGGGGCCACTGAAATGCCACAACAGACTGCGAGCGATCGAGAATCTGAAGGCTTGGCGTGAAGAGATATCTTCCGATGCGGGAGCTCTTCTCGACCAGACCGGGCTGTCACATTTGGTCCACTCCATGCACACCCACTTGGACACCCCACTCCTTTCTGCTTTTGTGGAGCGATGGTAGCCGGATACTAACTCGTTTCACATGCCTTTTGGTGAGATGAGCATCATGCTGCACGACGTCCGGGCCATTTTGGGCGTTCCAGTGGAGGGAGTCGTGGTCGCTGAGGACCCGGATTCGGACGCCTGCCATGGGCTCTGCATGTCGATACTTTCGGTCACCAAGGGCGAACTCATGAGTTCGTTCTGGCAGCGTGGTTCGGTGTCCGAAGCCGCCATTTCGGGGGCATTCAGGGGGAAAGACCGGCCGGCTAGGGATGAGGCGGGTGCCTGGCTGTGGGTGATGCTGGCTACCACATTGTTCGTCGACAAGAGTGGTAGTAGAGTGACCCCCAAGCTCCTGCACGAGGTGCTCGACGGCTTGGATTTGATTGGGGGTTACTCATGGGGATCGGCTACGCTGGCATACATGTACAGACAGCTAGGTATTGCCAGCCGAGGGGACTCTGCCCAGATGTCGGGCTGCTTGACTCTTCTGCAGTCTTGGATATATGAGTATTTCCCCGATTTCCGACCCCGGGGGCGTCTACCCATCGGTCCTGACTGTCTCGCACGATCACGCTCGTGGAGCGTAGGGAATGCGCCACGGTCAGACGATCGGCTCACAGCCATCCGTCGGCGCCTCGACAGACTCACTGCCTCCGATGTACGTGAAATTATTTTATTTAAATTTAGTTACCCGTTATTTAAAATAACATAATTATTTTTATAAATGCTCTTATGCAATTGTGAACAGGTGCAATGGTTGCCATACGGCATCTCCAGCCCAGATGCGATAGAGCCGAGGACTCTTTATAGCGGATTGATTCGATACCGCGATGTCGTCGAGTCGTACTTGCCTGCGCGGTGTCTGCGTCAGCTGGGGTATGTCCAGACTGTACCTCCCCCTATATTCCCGCCAATCAGTGCAGTACGTGCTTGGGAGTCTAGGAACTACAAGGTTGAGCATTCTGAGGCTGGTGCAGTAGGTGCCTGGACCCAGTTCCCGATGTCTGGGACGGTCAACACCGGTATGTGGATCCACACCACACAGGATCGTGGGGAGGCGACTGAGGATTACCAGCAGTGGTACAGTCGGGTTTCCCATCCGACTCTCATGGGCGAGGAGCTGCCGGACGAGAACGAGGTCCCAACGCGTGTCAATACCGCATATGTAAGTTGGTTACTAAATTTTAATTAATGTTAATTCATTACAATAATTTTTTTTTAATAAATTTTAGTCTTGTCTTTTTATTCTTTCATTTTTTTAGTGGGTGGACCGTCTTTTTGGGCATTACATCGACCTTGAAGCGTCATACCATAACTGAATAATATCGTTCTTTTATTCAAGAACGATTTGTTTGAACAGTATACCACAATTGCAACCTAGACTGGTACTGATGCTCCCAACCCACAACCGATTGATCTCGGTAACGGAACCACATGTTATGAATAGGCGGTAATGGACAATCATCAGTCAAATCTAAACGAATGTAGTGTTCTACGGTACCAAGATCGAAAATGGCAATCTCACGACATGGTCCTCTAGCCGATGATCGTGCAGTGAGAGGCAACACTGTGGTACTGAATAAGTCGTGCTGCCTACCTTGTGGACCAGAGCTCAAATGAACGACAACCACATTAAATAGGGTCGCAACGGCATAGAGGTCCTGCGGAACTTCGAACCAGTGAGTCGGTCCACAAGGGCCTCTGGCCCACCTTACGCGACGGAGTCCGGCCTCGATATCTCTAAAATAGATGTACTCGTATAATTCAGGGTGGTTGTCGACCTCCTTCGCAATGTTTTCTCTTGCATCTGGTCAGTACTTCTGATGACCATACATGTGACTCGCGATGACCCGAAATCCGCAGTTACCATCCGCATCCACATTCAGGTAACTCACTATGTAGTCCAACATATGCCAGGGGATACATTGCCACAATGAAAATCCAAATATATTTGTCGGTCTAAACTCTGCAATAAATATCATAATAATTTCACGTCACAATTTATATAATCATATAAATACTTTAATTAACGCTCAGCCGTATTTAAAAAAAAAAATTATGACCTTCATCCCCTTGTGACTGTTGAGAAGACGAACTTGTCTGTCCACGCGAAGAATTGGTCGTACGGCTCGATTTCCGACCTCGCGATTTTTCGTTGTACTCAAAAGCAGATGGTTTACGCTTAGTTGAATTAGTTTTCTTGGGACGACCTCGCGGGTTATCCTTAACCTCAGGGTCCGCATAATCCTGTTGGTCTGGGTAAAGATGACTGTACATGAACTGATTCACGTACCGCATCGTCGCGGGATCGCGGGTTTCAACCTCAGTCACAAGCGTCTGAAAGAACGCCGCATCTGACCATGCAGCGTTGCTCGCCTGACTCGGATGACCAGTCCCTACAAGTATACGATAAAAAAGTCAATGAATTAAAATAAATAATGTATTTTAATACAAAATTATAAATAAAACATTAATTTGAAATTACCTGGCTCTAATATCTCGAGCGTTCTCCAGAACTGGTGAATCATTCCGAGATCAATCGGAACGTCGAAATCAGCTGCGTTACGGAGGAGATAGGCACAAGGAAGTCTATGAGTGAGCTGCAATACACAACCGCAACTAGTGTAAACATCGGTGTCCAACTTGTGCATCCTCGTAAGCTCAGCGTCCAATAAACTCAGACAGTAATGCGAGACCCTCAGTATCACGCTCGCGAAACGGATTCCCTTATACCGTGTATTCTTCTTAGATCTCGAGGCCTCAAGCGCCGTCCTGATAATACGTTACATAACGTTAGATTATAATTAATTAATGCAGTAATATAATAACGCATTTAAAAATTGCAGTACGTACTTGATTTCAGTCACTTGATTATCGATATGCTTATTAATCTTCTGCCAAACCGTATCGAGCGCGCCGGTGGACGTCTGAAGCCACTCCTTCAACGCAGAATGGGCACTCTCCACCCTACAGGAAGTTGTGTTTCCAAAATGTGTCACTCGGTTGGTCCAAGCCTTCACAAACTTCTCGCGGTGCATTAACCATGTGCCCTCCACATACCGTATCACCTCTGCATTGTTCGAATATTTTGCGCGCAGCTCGGCAACGGCATCGTTGTAGACATCGAACGTACTGGCCTCTGCAATCGCCTTCCACGTACTGTGTGTAAAAATCTCCGAGAATTTTTTATTCTTCCCAAATAGTTGGTACGTTTTGGCTTCAACATCCTTGTTGATGTGCCACGTGCAGAGTAAGTGGGCTAATTTAGGAAAATGCCTCTGAATAGGAGTGAGTAAACCCAACTCTCTGTCACTGACAACAACATAAGGAATACGCTTTGGCCTATCAGTAGTCTCAACTTCTCTAGAACCCAATCGTAACTGGTCTCTTTCTCGTCCCTGATGAGGGCATATGCAATTAGGAAGTTCTGGTTGCACGGCGTCATCCCAATCATCTCGACCAATGGCATCTTGTACCTGGGCAAATGTGACCAAGAAGACAAAAAATATAAGCACATAAATATATGCGTCAACACTTTTAAGATTCATACTAATAAAGTATTCATAAAGTAACATACCTGTTGGTTTTATACGTGGAATCTATACCGACATACCAATGATATGTCCGGAATAGATTGATCGACGCAGGATGGGCCATGAATATATGCGTCAACACTTTCGTGTTCGGATCGGATTCTACATAAACTGTATACTCGCTGCTCACGGCCAAATGCATAAGCTGAGAAGGAACGTCTCTACCGTCGGAACTCTCTCTCCGCAGCTTATCTCTAAAGTTATATACCTTTCACCGATTAACGTTAATTATAATGATTATTAGAATTTAAAACAAAAATTTTAGTATATTAATAAATAAAAAAGTATATTAATGCGATTAATTTGATAAAAAAATTATTAACTATCACAATAATAATACATTAGTAAATATAATAAAATTTATTAATTATTGCAATAACTTTTACATATAAAAAATTACTAATTATCATAATTAACTTAAAAAATTTAATTAAAACATATATTACAAGATATAAATATATATACCTGCCGCACATGAACGTTGTCTCCCGGATTCTTTTCCTTCAGCGCGGCCATAATTTTTTTCGGGGCCACCTGAGCGTCCGTCATGTCACGAACAATTCTCTTAGATGAAGCGCTGAGACCGCTCAACTGGCTATGACCCTCAGGATACACAGCAAATGCATGGTTATGGTAGCCTTTCTCTTCATTGCTACATCTACAGATCCTCCAGTATGGAACGCCGGACACCTTTTTTACTTTGATCTCAAAATTGCAGCCGCACTTATTCGTTTTTGTCCTTCTAGAATTTCCGCATGTGCCTCTGTACCGTTCGCCTCTATGGCACTTCAAAAGTCTGACCGTTTTCTTTTTGTGGCTCGAAATAATTAATAGGAAACCATTCAGCATTGCCTGGTGTTTTGCAGCTTCAATAGCCTCCTGAGCACTATTATAGAATGTACATGTATCGAAACACAGACTGTAATCAACACCATCTCCTCCAAAATCTTCTCATGACTCCTGCTATATAGTACAATATTTATATTTTTAGAACATCTTAAATTAAGATAATTAATTCTACGATGTAACATAATAATTTGTAACTCGTAACATGATATTATCTAACGTTCAATTAATATAATTTGTAACTCCTAACACGATCACGATAATATCTAGCGTCCAATTTATATTATAATAAACATGTAACACAATAATTTGTAACTCTTAACACGATACTATCTAACGTCAATTTATAACATAACTAAAACTAATATGTAATATAATAATTTCTAACTCGTAACACGATAATATCTAAACGTCCAATCTATATTATAATCAACATGTAACATAATAATTTGTAACTCCTAACACGATAAACGTCCAATTTATAACATAATCAAGTCTAAAATACAACATAATAATTTATAACATAATAATATAGTCCAATTTATAACATAACTATTTCGAATAAATAACATAAAAATTTAAAAAAAAAAAAATGCCGGCCGGCCGGCCGAACCGGACGGACCGGTTCCGACCGGCCGTCGTTTTCGGACGGCTTTTGAGCCGTCCGGTCGGCCGGTTCGGACATGGTCGGTCCGACCGGCCGTACTTTCCGGACGGCTTAAAAACCGTCCGGTTCCGGCGGCCGGACGGGCTAAAAGCCGTCCGGAACCGGCGGCCGAACACATATTTTTTCGTACCTCCGAATTTGACGACATTTCACCGTACACTTTCCTCTGAGATGTTTAGAAAAAATGAGAAGGGCAAAATTGTCCAAGGGAGGCGGTGACTAGTAAAATGGGGGGCGGTGAATAGTAACGCCAAAAAAATATTGGTCCAACCTTGAAAACAACTACTAGCAAAATGGCTTGCTAGAGAATTTGAAAATTGAACGAATACAACTTACCAAAGGAAAATATAAACTTTGGTAATTTTAGTAGATGAGGGCATTTACAATTTAATTAGCTCGTCTGATTAACTAGGTAGACGAGGATATCTAATTAATTTTAATAAAATTAAAAGTTAATTAGCCGAACAAAACCAATAATGAGATGGCAGGCAATGCAATGCACTCAAGCAATTAAATAAACGAGTATTCTCTTAATAATCGAACGGGACACTACAACTAAATTGCACTATAGTTATATTTTCTTAATTTACACATAAGTGATATTCGTCATTTTTACGTGCATTTTATAGTGATTTTCGTGTCCGTTTCGTCGTAGATTAATATATAATTAATTAATATTTAATTAATTATTATGTAATTGATTATTTATTTAATTAATATTATGAAGCTATGACGAAGGTGTTTTACTTGAGTTTTGATAGGAAATTGGGTCGGAATGTTATAAAAGGCGAAAAAAACAACAAATGGACAAAGATAGAAGAAGCAAGATGTACAATTACATAGTCCAAAAGTTGGCCTTTAAAATTATATATTGGGTCACCATGATCAGCCCAACTACTTGTGGTTAAGAGAAAAAAGTACATCCCAAAAATATGGCCCAAAATCATATTAATGAGGGGCATGATGGTCATTTCTGGATTTAAATCTTGTTTACTTCAAGCTTCGCGGGCTGCACACGATCGTCCGCCATGAGAAATCTGTTGAGCTGCCGCTACACCATCACCTCGCCACCACGTCGCCGGAGAACCACCTAGACTCTATTTTCACCCATTTTCGACGTTCTGACCACTAAGACGCTCCCCCGCCATGCTCACGCCGGAGAAGAAGCTAGCTGCCGAAAAGTGGCCGGACCTCGCCATGTCCGGTATCCTGGGTGTTGTACGACCATTGGGAGGCCACATGGGATGCCGGAAAATCTTCCAGGAGCATTAGGAACCTCTGAAAATGAAGTTTCACGTGGCTTTGGACGTACAGGTCAACACGGGTCGTGTGAGCCCGAGACACGAGTCGTGTCGTTCTGACGGGTCGTATATTGAACTCTCGACTTTTTAACACGACTCGTGTGTCTTATGACATGAGTTGTGTGACCCTGGACGCAACTTCTACGGATTTTACGCGTTTTTCCTATTTTTGGGGATTTTTCGACATATTTCGACTAAGACTCGACCCCGACTATATATATAACACTTGGACACGCTTTTGGAGGAGTCTTGGACATATTTTCAGATCTTTGGAGACCTTTGGAGGCTAGAAACACGAGCAAGACGAGGGAGAAACCCGGGAAGAAAGGATCGACGGAGCGGAATAAGCTTTTTCTTTGTTTTTCTATTCCTCTTTCGAACTCAATGTTTTATATTTATTTTCTCTATTTTGAAAGCATGTTTCTAGGCTAGATTTATCTTGAATTCTAGGATTTGTTAGTACTCGGATTGACTTAGATTTAGTTTTTATTTCTTTCATTCCGGTTTATCTTTCATTTATAAATTTCATGTGCTTATTATTATTGTGTAGTAGGTGGCCACTATGAATGCATATATGTGATCGATTTGAGACTTAGAGGAGATAATTGATTGCTAGAATTGGGAGATTTATTACGTAAGCGAATAAACAGACCGAGAGGTTGATAGGACCTTACGAGAGAACAAAAATTCTAAGAACTTATGGGAATTAGTTGTTCATCTTGAGACCGAGAGGAGATAGATAACAATTAATATCTACGATTTAACTTGTTCAAGAGAAAAGTTTGAAATCAATTTAGCTATTATCTCTACAATTGATAAAATTAAATAAGGTTTGTTTGAATATAAACGTTTTATGAATTAATTCCGAGGAACGCTTAGCCTAGAATCTATCTTTTGTATCTTATTTTATTTTTATTTTATTAGGTAAATTAATTTTTAGTTTAATTTCTTAGTTATAATCATCATCCAAGTTATTAGTCTAGATAATAATTAACATTGTTTTAATAATTAATTAATTTAACCACTATCTCTGTGGAATACGACCTTGCTCGCCACTACCTATAGCTACGCCGTACACTTACGGATAACAAAAATAATTAGCGAACAAGTTTTTGTTGCCATTGCCGGGGATTGTTTATTGAATTAATTAATACTAGAACAAGACAAGTAGATATTAGTTTAGATTTTTTTTTTATTATTATTTTTAATTATCTTTTTCTTTTTCTTTTTTCCAATATTTTCTTATTTTGTCTTTTTTTTTCTTGCGAGATTACAATGGTCGAGCAAGTGGAACTCATAAGACAACTCCAAGAGCAATTGGTGGAGTTGCAACGTCACGTGGCCGAGCAACAGGCCCAAACAGTGCAAAGCAACCCAATACGTTCAATTTTCCAACCACCGGCATATCAATGTGGAGGCCATGGACCGAGGATAGCGGCCAATGCGTTTCAATTGAGTCCCGAATTAATTCAAATGGTGCAACAAGAATAGTTTGGGGGAGGTGAAACCGAGAACCCGAATGCGCATCTTGCGCAATTTTTGGAGATTTGTGGGATGATCAGGATCAATGGAGTGCTGGATGACGCAATCAAGCTTCGGCTTTTCTCTTTTTCTCTGAGAGATAAGGCGAAGATGTGGTACAGGTCGTTGAGAGCCGGGACGGACAATTCATGGGATGACATGCACCAACAATTCCTATTGAAATATTTTCCGCCAAGTAAGATGTTCAGGCTTCAAACCGAGATCACCCAGTTCAACCAGCAAGAGGGAGAGCCATTTTATGAGGCTTGGGAGCGTTTCACGCAACTCCTCTTGAGATGCCCACAACACGGGTTTTCTAAGGATTATTAAATATGCTACTTCTACAATGGGTTGAGTGGAAACATGAAGGCAATGGTAGATGCTTCGGCCGGAGGTGCTCTTTTGGGACATTGTTCACGTAAGGCACTGGAAATTATGGAGGAGATGGCGTCTAATCATTGTTCTGAAAACCGGACCGGTCATCGAACCGGTGAAGCTACTGGTTCAATGGTTCAGTGGCCGAACCAGTGGTCGAACCGGTCGAACCGGTTTCATTAGTATAAAATTTTTTATTTATTTTATATGTATAATATATAATTATATATATATTTTATTGTTAATTCTATTAATTTTATAGTGTATGACATTTCTCTAAATAATAACTCAATATTAGATACAATCGACAATGATGATTAATGTTTATATTTTTTATTTTATTTTATTTTTTATATTTAAAATTTTAATCTATATTTAAGTTACAAAATAGAAAGAATAGAAACAATCCTATTTTCATTTTAAATCACATTTCAATTTTTTTATTATTGCTTAAAAAAAATAATGTACATAACAAACAACAATAATTTGTTTATTTCTTTTTTTATAATTTGGGAATAGATATAGCCCAATTGTTAGTTCAATTTAAAAAATAGTTCATTTTTTTTTTTAATGAGTACAATATTGTTTGTAAGGTCCAATATTGGCCCAATAATTTTATCAAAGGAACATATCCCACATTGGAAACACAAGTAAAAAAGATATGCTATTTAAATCACCTCACAATCAACCAATTCAAAAATCAAAATCTTGAACTGTTGAACCATTCGGACCGGTCCCGGTTCACCGGTTCAACCGGTTTTCGACCGGTTCGAACGGTTTTTGACCGGTTCAAACGCTGGGCGGTTTGGTGGTCCAAACCGGACAGAAATGAAGGCCGGTTCCCGGTCCAACTGGTTGAACCGGCCGGTCCGGTCCGGTGTTCAGAACAATGCGTCTAGTAGTTACCAGTGGCCGGTTGAGTGGATGATGCTCAAGAAGGTAGCAATGGCCAATGAGAAGAACCCAATTTTGGAGTTGGCGGCTCAAATAAGCACACTAGTGAATGACGGCAGACAAGTGATGAAGAACGAGACATTCGGGGTGAATGCGGTGTAAATGCATGAACCCATCCAGAACGTGAATTATTTGCATGACCGGAATTACGACAATTTCTGGGAATATCATAGTGGGGTCATCAATGAGCCGAAGAGGCTGACAATCAAAGATATGTTGTCTCGTTCATGACTCAGACGCAAAAATTCATGAGTGACACTTATGCTAAGTTCTCTGCTTTGGAGAATCAAATGTAGTCGATGGAACAGCATGTGGGGCAAATGGTCGCGATGGTCGAGAGTCAACAGTAAGATGGCCAATTTCCAAGTAATACGGAGATCAACCCAGAGAATTGCAAAGCCGAGGATGCCCAAGAGACGAGAGATGACGTTCTGACTGAGGTGAAGAAGGAGCATGAGCAAGAAGGAAAGAGGCCGAGGGTCGAGACGGTTTTGGTTACTTCAGAAGAGAAGATGGAGAAGTCGGTTGAGGCTCATGAGGTAGTTAAACTAACGGAGGAGAGTACTGCAATACTTCAAAGGGACTGCCCTATTAAGTGCGTAGTTCCCGGTGGATTTTATATCGATTGTGAAGTTGGAGAATCATATACCGGGAAAGAGCTATGCGACTTAGGGGCGGGCGTCAACTTGATGCCACTCTCGGTTTTCGAGAAGTTGAGATTGGAGAAGCTTCAACCGACTAGAATCACTCTTCAGATGGCGGATAAATCCCAAGTTCGTCCTACGGGAATTATACAGAATGTTTGGTTGACAGTCGATGGAATTAAGTTTCCGACGGATTTTGTGGTGGTAGACATGAAGGATAACGGTAATACACCGTTGATTTTATGAAGGCCATTCCTAGCCACCGGGAGAGTACTTATTGACATGGAGCTTGGTGAGATCACGTTTCGAGCCTACGATGAATGCCGTGTTTTTACACTTGCCCGGGGTTGGAAAATTCAAGAGCCAAAAGACGGTAGCCGACGCCATGAGAAGATCAAGGAGGAGATTGGGTTGAACGGGAATGACCCTTATTGAGAGCTCGGAAGATGTCTAGCTAAAGACGTTAAATGAAGCGCTTGTTGGGAGGCAACCTATCGATTATCATTTTTATTTTATTTTTCATTAATTTTTTATTTATTTTCATTTTTGTAATATTATTTTTTTATTATTATATTTTTTTTAAAAAAAATCTAGAAAAAGAAAAAAAAAAGTGAGAAAAATGGTGGTGATCGAGTGTTCGAGCAAAGCATGGAGGAGATGATCGTGCTCAAGGTTGCAAGGATTGTTTATGGTGGAGCTCGCTCGACTTTTCGGTTAGTTACTTGAGATATGCCATTTATTTTCTTCATACATAATTCTTTTTCAAAGAATAAGTTTGGGGGAAAGAGGTGTTGTATATCTTGAGTTTTTATCGCTTTATTGCATATCATATAGTTGCTTGCATTAGTTTTTATTTTTATGGTTTTTTAGGTTTTTTTTTAGGATGCACGTTTACTTGCTTTATTAGATTAGTAATAATTGGATTGAGTCGAATATTTTTTTCTTTGTCTTGTGTGTTTTGGATGATTGGTGGATAGACGAGAATTGTTTAGAGTTCCTTATCTTAATTACGATATTGTGATGGTGATCATGAATTATATGCCTTGATGAATAACTTTATTTCTTTAAATTTATGATTTATTTGCCTTGGGAGGATTTGAGCCTTATTTTATTTCTTGTGTGATTAGTCGAATACTTGGAATACTAGAACTTGCATTGGTTCTTACTTGAAAAATATGATCATGTACGTGAAGTTGTGAAAATGATTTAGGCGGTTCTTGTTATCTAGCCCGTTTTATTCTCTTTTATTTTTCCTAAAATTCTATCCTTTGTAGCCCGTTTGAGCCTTGATCCTTTTTGATAGCCCTTGATGTGATTATTTATTGTTTGGAGATGTTGGGGTTGAATGCCTTATGTGATGATGAGCTATGATGATTTTGAGTATAAGACGGGTTATGATTTGTTTGTGTAATTTTGAGGCATTTTATTGGAAAAAAGAAAAAGAAAAAAAAATAAAGAGAGCTCACTAGGTGAATTGTGGAGATTCTATTCCTCCTACTCGTCGATTTGAATTGTCGAGTCATGAGTAATGAGTAATGGGAAACCATTCTAGGATACTTGGATGATGTCCAATGGATACACCTACAAAATATTGTCCTTGCAATTTATTCTTGTTTAGAAAAAAAAAAGTCTCTATGAATAAAAAAAAGAGAGAAGAAAAAAAAATAATATAAAAAAGAGCTAAAATAAAAAGATTAAGTGCCGAGATGTACATATATGGTATTGTGCTTTATAGAGTTGTGTATGTATATTTTTCTTTGGAGATAATTGGAGATAGAGGATTGTGATTTTTCATTGATGTCTTTTTCGATTTCTTTTTAATCACTTGGCCTTTATTTTCCTACCTTGTCCAAAGAACCTATATTACAACTCAAAAGACTTTTCGATTCATAGCTCACGTACAATAATTGTATTTAGTAAAGTGTAGACGATTTACAAGTTTATAGTTTACTTTGTGTTTCGAACTAACTTGAGCGTAGCCTTCTATTTTATAGATATTTCGCAAGCTATTTGAGTGAGCCACATATATATTCGACCTTATTTTGAGAGTTCATTATTTCAAAGTTTTATCAAGTTAAGAGTTGGGGCATATGTATTTGAGATTACTTGAATTTATCTTGATTATTTAAGTGACTTGAGGCGTTTCTTGTTTGAAATCACTTTTCATGCACGAGGTTTGGTTTTGCTTATTTTTGTTCGGGGACAAACAATGGTTAAGTATGGGGGATTTGACATTCGTCATTTTTACGTGCATTTTATAGTGATTTTCGTGTCCGTTTTGTCGTAGTTTAATATATAATTAGTTATTATTTAATTAATTATTATATAATTGATTATTTATTTAATTAATATTATTAAGCTATGAGGAAGGTGTTTTATTTGAGTTTTGATATGAAATTGGGTCGGAATGTTATAAGAGGCAGAAAAAACGACAAATAGACAAAGATAGAAGAAGCAAGATGTCCAATTACATAGTCCAAAGGCTGGCCTTTAAAACTAGATAATGGGGCACCATGATCAGCCCAACTTAAGAGAAAAAAGTACAGTCCAAAAATATGCCCCAAAATCATATTAATGAGGGTCATGATGGTCATTTCTGGATTTAAATCTTGTCTTCTTCAAGCTTCACGGGCTGCACACGATCGTCCGCCATGAGAAATCTGTTGAGCTGCCGCTACGCCATCGCCTCGCCACCACGTCGCCGGAGAACCACCTAGACTCCATTTTCAACCATTTTCGACATTCTGACCACTAAGATGCTCCCCCGCCATGCTCACGCCGGAGAAGAAGCTAGCTGCCGAAAAGTGGTCGGACCTCGCCATGTCTGGTAACCCGGGTGCCGTACGACCAATGGGAGGCCACATGGGATGCCGGAAAATCTCCCAGGAGCATTAAGAACCTCTGAAAATGAAGTTTCGCGTGGCTTTGGACGTACAGGTCAACACGGGTCGTGTGAGACCGAGACACGAGTCGTGTCATTCTGACGGGTCGTATATCGAACTCTGGACTTTTTCACATGACTCGTGTGTCTTATGACATGAGTTGTGTGACCCTGGGCGCAATTTGTAAGGATTTTACGTGTTTTTCCTATTTTTGGGGATATTTCGACCTATTTCGACTAGTATAACACTTGGACACGCTTTTGGAGGAGGCTTGGACATATTTTCAGATCTTTGGAGACCTTTGGAGGCTAGAAACACGAGCAAGACGAGGGAGAAACTCGGGAAGAAAGGATCGACGGAGCGGAATAAGCTTTTTCTTTGTTTTACTTTTCCTCTTTCGAACTCAATGTTTTATATTTATTTTCTCTATTTTGAAAGCATGTTTCTAGGCTAGATTTATCTTAGATTCTAGGATTTGTTAGTACTCCGGTTGATTTATGATTTAGATTTTATTTCTTTCATTCCAGTTTATCTTTCGTTTATAAATTTCTTGTGCTTATTATTATTGTGTGAGTAGGTGGCCACTATGAATGCATATTTGTGATCGATTTGAGACTGAGAGAAGATAATTGATTGCTAGAATTGGGAGATTTATTACCTAAGAGAATAAACAGACCGAGAGATTGATCGGACCTTACGAGAGAACAAAATTTCTAGGAACTTATGGGAGTCAGTTGTTCATCTTGAGACCGAGAGAAGATAGATAACAATTAATATCTACGATTTAACTTGTTCAAGAGAAAGGTTTGAACTCAATTTAGCTATTATCTCTACGATTGATAAAATTAAATAAGTTTTGTTTGAATATAAACGTTTTATGAATTAATTCCGAGGAACGCTTACCCTAGAATCTATCTTTTGTATCTTGTTTTATTTATATTTTATTAGGTAAATTAATTTTTAGTTTAATTTCTTAGTTATAATCATCATCCAAGTCATTAGTCTAGATAATAATCAACATTATTTTAATAATTAATTAATTTAACCACTATCTCTGTGGAATACGACCTTGCTTGCCACTACCTATAGCTATGCCGTACTCTTACGGATAGCGAAAATAATTAGCGAACAAGTTTTTTGGTGCCGTTGTCGTGGATTGTTTATTGAATTCATTAATACTAGAAGAAGACGAATAGATATTAGTTTAGACTTTTTTTATTATTATTATTTTTAATTTTCTTTTTCTTTTTCTCTTTTCCAATATTTTCTTGTTTTGTCTTTTTTTTTTTCTTGCGAGATTACAATGGTCGAGCAAGTGGAACTCATAAGAGAACTCCAAGAACAATTGGTGGAGTTGCAACGTCAAGTGGCCGAGCAACAGGCCTAAACAGTGCAAAGCAACCCAATACGTTCAATTTTCCAACCACCGGCATATCAATATTTTGGTGGAGGCCATGGACCGAGAATAGCGGCCAATACGTTTCAATTGAGTCCCGAATTAATTCAAATGGTGCAACAAGAATAGTTTGGGGAAGGTGAAACCGAGAACCCGAATGCTCATCTTGCGCAATTTCTAGAGATTTGTGGGACAATCAGGATCAATGAAGTGTTGGATGACGCAATCAAGCTTCGGCTTTTCTCTTTTTCTCTAAGAGATAAGGCGAAGATGTGGTACAGGTCGTTGAGAGCCGAGACGGTCAATTCATGGGATGACATGCACCAACAATTTCTATTGAAATATTTTCCGCCAAGTAAGATGATTATGCTTCAAACCTAGATCACTCAGTTCAAGCAGCAAGAGGGAGAGCCATTTTATGAGGCTTGGGAGCATTTCACGCAACTCCTCTGGAGATGCCCACAACACGGGTTTTCCAAGGATTATCAAATATGCTACTTCTACAATGGGTTGAGTGGAAACATGAAGGCAATGGTAGATACTTCGGCCGAAGGCGCTCTTTTAGGACATTGTTCACGTAAGGCACTAAAAATTATGGAGGAGATGGCGTCTAATAGTTACCAGTGGCCGGTTGAGTGGATGATGCTCAAGAAGGTGGCAATGGCCAATGAGACGAACCCAATTTCGGAGTTGGCGGCTCAAATAGTCACACTGGTGAATGATGGCAGGCAAGTGATGAAGAACGAGACATTCGGGGTGAATGCGGTGTAAATGCATGAACCCATCCAGAACGTAAATTATTTGCATGACCGGAATTACGACAATTTTTGGGAATATCATAGTGGGGTCATCAATGAGCCGAAGAGGCCGACAATCAAAGATATGTTCGCCTCGTTCGTGACTCAGACGCAAAAATTCATGAGTGACACTTATGATAAGTTCTCTACTTTGGAGAATCAAATGAAGTCGATGGAGCAGCACGTGGGGAAAATGGTCGCGATGGTCGAGAGTCAACAGCAAGATGGCCAATTTCCAAGTAATACGGAGATCAACCCAGAGGATTGCAAAGCCGAGGATGCCCAAGAGACGAGATATGACGTTCTGACTGAGGTGAAGAAGGAGCATGAGCAAGAAGGAAAGAGGTCGAGGGTCGAGACGGTTTTGGTTACTTCAGAAGAGAAGATGGAGAAGCCGGTTGAGGCTCATGAGGTAGTTAAACTAACGGAGGAGAGTAGTGCAATACTTCAAAGGGACCGTCCTATTAAGTGCGTAGTTCCCGGTGGATTTTATATCGATTGTGAAGTTGGAGAATCATATACCGGGAAAGAGCTATGCGACTTAGGGGCGGGCGTCAACTTGATGCCACTCTCGGTTTTCGAGAAGTGAGATTGGAGAAGTTTCAACCGACTAGAATCACTCTTCAGATGGCGGATAAATCCCAAGTTCATCCCACGGGAATTGTAGAGGATGTTTGGTTGACAGTCGATGGAATTAAGTTTCCGATGGATTTTGTGGTGGTAGACATGAAGGATAACGGTAATACACCGTTGATTTTAGGAAGGCCATAGCCACTGGGAGAGTACTTATTGACATGGAGCTTGGTGAAATCACGTTTCGAGCCTACGATGAATGTCGGGCTTTTACACTTGCCCGGGGTTGGAAAATTCAAGAGCCAAAAGACGGTAGCCGACGCCATGAGAAGATCAAGGAGGAGATTAGGTTGAACGGGAATGACCCTTATTGAGAGCTCGGAAGATGTCTAGCTAAAGACGTTAAATGAAGCGCTTGTTGGGAGGCAACCTATCGATTATCATTTTTATTTTATTTTTCTTTATTTTTTTTATTTATTTTCATTTTTTTTATATTATTTTTTTATTATTATATATATTTTTTTTTAAAAATCTAGAAAAAGAAAAAAAAGTTAGAAAAATAATGGTGGTGATCGAGTGTTCGAGCGAAGCATGGAGGAGATGATCGTGCTCAAGGGTGCAAGGATTGTTTACGGTGGAGCTCGCTCGACTTTTCAGTTAGTTACTTGAGATATGCCATTTATTTTCATCATACTTAATTAATTTCCAAAGAATAAGTTTAGGGGAAAGAGGTGTTGTATATCTTGAGTTTTTATCGCTTTATTGCATATCATATAGTTGCTTGAATTAGTTTTTATTTTTATGGTTTTTCAGGTTTTTTTTTTAGGATGCACGTTTACTTGCTTTATTAGATTAGTAATAATTTGGTTGAGTCGAATATTGTTTTCTTTGTCTTATGTGTTTTGGATGATTGGTGGATAGACGAGAATTTTTTAGAGTTCCTTATCTTAATTACGATATTGTGATGGTAATCATGAATTCTATGTCTTGATGAATAACTTTATTGCTTTGAATTTATGATTTATTTGTCTTGAGAGGATTTGAGCCTTATTTTATTTCTTGTGTGACTAGTCGAATACTTGGAATACTAGAACTTGCATTGGTTCTTACTTGAAAAATATGATTACATACGTGAAATTGTGAAAATGATTTAGGCGGTTCTTGTTATCCAGCCCCTTTTATTCTCTTTTATTTTTTCTAAAATTCTATCCTTAGTAGCCCGTTTGAGCCTTGATCCTTTTTTATAGCCCTTGATGTGATTATTTATTATTTGGAGATGTTGGGGTTGAATGAAGCCTTATGTGATGATGAGCTATGATGATTTTGAGTATGAGATGGGTTATGATTTGTTTGTGTAATTTTGAGGCATTTTATTGGAAAAAAGAAAAAGAAAAAAAAATAAAGAGAGCTCACTAGGTGAATTGTGGGGATTCTACTCCTCCTACTCGTCGATTTGAATTGTCGAGTCATGAGTAATGAGTAATGGGAAACCATTCTAGGATACTTGAATGATGTCTAATGGATACACCTAGAAAATATTGTCCTTGCAATTTATTCTTGTTTGGAAAAAAAAAAGTATCTATGAATAAAAAAAAAAAGAGAGAGAAGAAAAAAAAATAATAAAAAAGAGCTAAAATAAAAAGATTAAGTGCCGAGATGTGCATATATGGTATTGTGCTTTATAGAGTTGTGTATGTATATTTTTCTTTGGAGATAATTGGAGATAGAGGATTGTGATTTTTCATCGATGTCTTTTTCGATTTTTTTTAGTCACTTGGCCTATATTTTCCTATCTTTTCCAAAGAACCTTCATTACAACTCAAAAGACCTTTTGATTCATAGCTCACGTACAATAATTGTATTTAGTAAAGTGTTTCTAACTAACATGAGCGTACCCTTCTATTTTATAGATATTTCGCAAGCTATTTGAGTGACGCACATATATATTTGACCTTATTTTTAGAGTTCATTAATTTAAAGTTTTATCAAGTTAAGAGTTGGGGAATATGTATTTGAGATTACTTAAATTTATCTTGATTATTTAAGTAACTTGAGGCGTTTCTTGTTTGAAATCACTTTTCATGCACGAGGTTTGTTTTTGCATATTTGTTGTTCGGGGAGGAACAATGGTTAAGTATGGGAGATTTGACATTCGTCATTTTTACGTGCATTTTATAGTGATTTTTGTGTCCGTTTGTCGTAGTTTAATATATAATTATGTATTATTTAATTAATTATTATATAATTGATTATTTATTTAATTAATATTATATTAAGCTATGAGGAAGGTGTTTTATTTGAGTTTTGATATGAAATTGGGTCGGAATGTTATAAGAGGAGGAAAAAACGACAAATGGACAAAGATAGAAGAAGCAAGATGTCCAATTACATAGTCCAAAGGTTGGCCTTTAAAACTAGATATTGGGGCACCATGATCAGCCCAACTACTTGTGGTTAAGAGAAAAAAGTACAGCCCAAAAATATGCCCCAAAATCATATTAATAAGGGTCATGATGGTCATTTCTGGATTTAAACCTTGTCTTCTTCAAGCTTCACGGGCTGCACACGATCGTCCGCCATGAGAAATCTGTTGAGCATCCGCTACGCCATCACCTCGCCACCACGTCGCCGGAGAACCACCTAGACTCCATTTTCAACCATTTTCGACGTTCTGACCACTAAGACACTCCCCCGCCATGCTCACGCCAGAGAAGAAGCTAGCTGCCGAAAAGTGGTCGGACCTCACCATGTCTGGTAACCTGGGTGCCGTACGGCCATTGGGAGGCCACATGGGATGCCGGAAAATCTTCCAGGAGCATTAAGAACCTCTGAAAATGAAGTTTCACGTGGCTTTGGACGTACAGGTCAACACGGGTCATGTGAGCCCTAGACATGAGTCGTGTCATTCCGACGGGTCGTATATCGAACTCTCGACTTTTTCACACGACTCGTGTCATAAGCCACACGAGTCGTGTGACCCTGGGCGCGACTTGTACGGATTTTACGCATGTTTCCTTATTTTTGGGGATTTTTCGACCTATTTCGACTAGGACTCGACCCCAATTATATATATAACACTTGGACACGCTTTTGGAGGAGGCTTGGACATATTTTCAGATCTTTGGAGACCTTTGGAGGCTAGAAACACGAGCAAGACGATAGATAACAATTAATATACGATTTAACTTGTTCGAGAGAAAGGGTTGAAATCAATTTAGCGATTATCTCTACGATTGATAAAAGTAAATACGGTTTGTTTGAATATAAACGTTTCATGAATTAATTCCGATGAACGCTTAGCCAAGAATCTATCTTTCGTATCTTGTTTTATTTTTATTTTATTAGGTAATTTAATTTTTAGTTTAACTTCTTAGTTATAATCATCATCCAAGTCATTAGTCTAGATAATATTTAATCGTCATTATTTTAGTAATTAATTAATTTAACTACAATCTCTGTGGAATACGACCTTGCTCACCACTACCTATAGCTATGTCGTACACTTGCTGATAGCGAAAATAATTAGCGAACAACAAGTCCTTGCTACTTGTCCAATTCTCAAATAATGTCCCTCATCCCCTCAACATTTATCCTTGTCGTTCACCCCGTCCTTCCTTCACTAGTCACATCTGCAACCTCCGATTACGTGATAATGCCACCAGATTAATCTCTGCATCATGGCTTGGAGCCTAACCCTTCGCCAACGTGGTTGAAATTATCTTAGGTGAATTTAGGATTTAGGGCTTCAAAATTATTGAACCCGGCCGACGCCATCGGAGAAGATGAAAAACCTCGACGGCAACAGACGATAGCTTATCAGACCATTGGCCGAAACTTGACGGCAATTCATCGGAGAAGAGAAGACGGCAATGGCTTTATCTGATAAATATTCTGAAAGCGTGTGAGATAGAGTGAGAGGGATAGAAATACAGATAGATAATGCTAAAGAGGGATAACTGCATCGAAGATGGTGGTGATTGCGGTGGCGGGCGGAGGTGGGCGGTGGCTGGCAGTAGACCGGTCGCCATGTACCTACGGGAGTATTGTGTGTTTCTGTGTGAGAGATTGTGTGTGAGAGAGAATGAAAGTTGGGTGAGTTTGGGTGGGGCCCTCTGTAATGGGAGATGAGTTGTAATTTTGTGTAATGTCAATTTTATCGTTATTGAGTGGTCAAATATAAACATTTGACTATGATCTGTACATTTAATTATAAGAATGTCATCACATATTTGACTGTCATTAATAAAAGTTAACTTAATCATGACCACTGATTTGATAGATTCTATGGTATAGATTTATTCTTATTTCTTTCAACATCTATCATTTTCATATAATCTCATCTCTCTCTATATATATGGGGATTTGGAAGTCTCCACATCTCCCATATTGAATTTTGACGTCCTCATCTTATTAAATTTTCAATTTCATTGAATTACTTTTTTTTTCAATTAAACCTCATATATATGATGTTATCAATACCTCATCTAATCCCACGACCTATACAATCACCATATTTAACACCGCGATGAACAATAATTTGGTATTTATTTATTCTTATAGTTCATCAGGAATCGTGTTTTCATGACCACGCTGGATCATATTAGCTATTTAATATTTATAGATATAAAAATAGGCATAACATCATACGAGTAACAACGTATGAATATTGATTGATGTGATAATATGTTAGGTGAAAAAAAAAAGAAGACGTGTCATATCGTTCTGTGCATGTCTGCAATCTCGACAACGATGGAAATTTGACATTAAGCATTCACACATTTTTCTTGTCCATTTTGAAGTTTTAAGTCAGTATTGGCATGGTAAGAATATTTATTTCCATCTGCTTTTTTCATGAAATGTATATGTCGCCAGTGATGTACAAATTTCCTGTGTATAACAAATCTTGGTACAAGAAAATTATAAGTCATATGACATAAGACAAGTTTGTTGGTGGGTAGCGCAACACGAGATTTCTAACAAATACAAACATATATGAATGTGTGTAAATGTGTGTGGTACAATTATAAAAATCCGAATCAAACTTTCCATGAAATGTCGGGTAATGACCGAGGACAAGTGTTCAGGAAAAGAACCGACGATATCCCTCGGTTTGTAGCTTAATCAGTATCACTCATGTTTTGTAAAGTTGGTGAAATTTGTAGTATATTTGTGGTTTGCGATTATCAAGAAGATGGCTTAAGGAGAATAAAGAAAACGAAAAACAAAATCAGAGTTGAGGCACGTAATAGTTGCTTTCTCCTTAAGACGAAATTGCCCCGTCAAATACCCACGGTTAACGACAAACGCCTCCAAGATACAACGACTTTCGACTTATATATAGCGGTACTTCAAATATACATGCCTTCGACGAAAAATACTATTGTTTGGAACTCTCCAGACACAACGAAAAAATCAAAGAATACAATATGCTTTATGAACTTTGAAAATATAATGCAAGAGCTCTTCGTTTTTCCATAATATAAATGGTTTCATTTATGTGGGTATTTATAGATGTAAGAAAACATCTCCAAGAGGTTTAAGTGCCAAAAGACACCTTTTGGGACATACACAAACGAGAACGGATGCATCTATAGGCCAAAAGACACCTTATAGTCACAAAGGGTTGCGACCTTTCGGTGTCTGCAGCCAGCTGCGCGCCCGTACGCCGCGGGCTCGTACGAGCTCATACGGACTCAGAATCGAGTTCCGTTTTTTCCTACTTGTCCCCAACGAACCCCACTAGAGTTTTAGCATGCAAATTGTATGATCAGGTCTTATTTGGATTGTCCTAACACTTGTCAAAGACAGAATATTTTAAGAATCCAATAATTTGAGTTACTTAAACTCATTGTTTCAACCTCACATTTCCCACATATACAACTTAGAATTAATTTCTCATAAACCTTAAAATGATTTTGAGAATTTTATAAGTCTTCCACTTACGAAAAATGGAACTGTAAAATCAGTACAAAACTAAATTTTCTTACAATCCCCCACATGAATGAAATTAATGCATGTATGCAATACTTGAGAGTCCCAAAGAACCATAATTGCATCAGGATAGATAGCTTGTGGCTTTGAATCTTCCTTAGTGCAATACTAGCGGATACACTAGCCAGTTAGTAGCGTGATGCTTTGAACTTACTGGTTGTTTGTGTGCACCAAGACAATAGTACTCACACAACAACAGCTCTAACAATTTCTTGTTCTCACGTAGTGTCCATTTCTGCCTTGGACCATATATCAGTTCAGTAAGTGTTCATTTGAAGCGGCCTATTTACTTCTCACTTACAAATGTGATTATCCTATAAAGAGTATCCTGCCTTACTCCACCCGTATGTATAGGATTCATTAAAAGTCCTCGACTTAACCTCACCACTTAGGCATATTTTAACACTTGACGGTTCAAGAAATAACTTAGTTTTCCCATTGAACCAAGGTTTCGGGATCTCCGATTCTCATGGTTGGGTTACCGCTAAGACCGTTCGTTTGTTGTGGATTTTTACTAAGCTCATTCCTCTAACCAGTTTGAACAATTTAACTCGTTTCATGCTTTTTGTAAACGGATCTGTTAGGTTTATCTTTGACTTCACATAGTCAACCGATATAACCCCACATGAGATAATTTTCTTATTGAAATTAAGTCTCTGACGTTTATGTCTAGACTTACTATTGTACAAATTACTTTGCACTCTTCCAACTGCTGATTGATTATCCAAATAATCATCATGATGAGCACAATCCATTCCACCAAGGAATATCTCTAAGTCATTTAGCTTCATCCACCCCTTTTATCCAAATTTATAAACTCAGACTTCATTATGGATCTAGCTTTGTACTTAGATTATTTTCATGACACAACTCTACCCACCTAAAGTGAACACGTAGTCACTTTTTGTCTTAAAGTTTTTCATTTCTAATACTCTATTTAGCGTGATCAAAATTCAGCGCTCGAGTTACTCGTGAACATCTTAGTTTGCTCGCGAAAATGAAACATTGGGGCGAGTACTATCCGACAAGTACCTCAAGCCTCCAATTATTCAACATATTTTTTTTTTTCGAGAAACTAATTATTCTCGGATTATTAGCTAAGTGTAGAGTCAATTATACATTCACTTTAGCTTGAGGTTTTATCGAACACATCGATCTTCTTCAACATACATTTGACATGATGAGATTGTGTCAAACAATTACTTCTGATCTCTTAGAAACTCAATCTAAGAAATTACACCAAAATTTCACAAACATTTTCATATCAAAATTAATCTTCTTGGTATTCATGAACACATCATGATTATATTCCAAGATCATCATATTGTCTATACAAGACTTACGATCACAAAGAGTCGGAAGAACCTTCATAGACTCATTTTGTCATTCAATGAATTTGAACCATTCGACAAATTGTTTCAACACACTTTTCATGTCATTATTTAGGTATTTCTACCTTGGCCTGAACATCCCCACATTTCAAGGTATATGTACAAATGTTTTTGCTCTTTTTATAATTCAAACGGAGTTTCATTTTTACCTTCGTGTGATGCTTTCCATGTCCGAACACCCCCACATTTCAAGGTATATATACGAATGCTTTTGCTCTTTTTATAACTCAAACGGAGTTTCGTATCTACCTTCGTGTGGTGCTTGCAATTTTGTCGAAATAATTGCTTCTCACATAAGCATTTAGATTAATAAGAAATTGTCACCTACTCAAGAGTGATTATTTCTTTTGACTATGTCATTTTATGACTCAAAACTACAAAAGCTTTACGACAGTACTTTGTGCATTCTTATTAAATATTTACTGCACGAGTTTGCACAAACTCTTAAAATCACATTTACCAGTGTGATTTATCTCGAGAGGACTAGTCAATTAAGCAACCATTTAATACGATGCTTTTTCCACTTATCATTTTAACACGATTTTCATATTTGTTGTATGAATCAACTTAGATTCACCAACTTCTAGAGTTCAAATTCACAAGTACTAATTTACCATGCCATAAATTAGAACACTCCATAAATAAGACTAACTTATTTATCTTTTGATCAACCAATAGATTACAATTTTACAATAATTGTAAGATGACCTTTATTAAGGTCTACTTATGCTAAAAATACATCATATTTCGACATAACATATTTGTCGATGATCATAAACTAATCTAAATCCGGCCTTACTCAATTAATGGTCCGAAACCTAGATTCTTATGGATGTCTTGAGCATGAAGAACATCCACGATCTCCAATATTCATTCTTAGCACACTACCTTGTCATTTTCTTCAACACTTGAAGTCGAGGAATTCCACAAATACTTTCTTCCATATTAGGGTTGTAGGACAACATTTATAAGCGCCTATGGGTCAAGTGGCTCTTGTTCTTATCCGCTATAAACATGGAGTATGTACTCGAACCACGACGGAAAGATCGAGCTCTGACAAGTATTATCTTGTCCTCGACACTTCGCACTATCCTTTACCCCTATTCAGAAGTTAGTTACCTTCGACAAGGTACCCGGGTTTATTATCAACGTAACAACGTCCCTTGGATTTCTTGACTTGGTTTGCCAGAACAGCTTTTGTACGCTTCTTACACGAACTCGTCTCATTCAAGTTTACTTTAGCCTCTATAACACTCCATTTGGCCAAAACTTCGGATTTTCGATTATCGTTTTTGGATAATGAAATCCTCAAGTTTCATCTCTTTGCTTTTATCCATAAGATAACTCTTGAAGTCGTTCCACAAAGGAGACAACTTTTTAATTTCAAGTTTCATCTCTTTGAGTTTATCTATGAGATAACTCTTGCAGTCATTCCACAAAGGAGACAACTTTTCAACAATAACCTCCACTTAAAAGGCTTTGTTCACAGTCAATTCCTCGGCAATCATATCATGACGGATTTGAATCTCTTAAACTTGATTAACCACCAACGTTGTGTCAATCATATCGAACTAAAGAAATTTACCGATAGAAGTTTTAGTGTCATTATCTTTCATTTTGTACGTTGCTTCCAAAGAGTTCCACAACTCCCTAGACATCTTAATCGGGCTATACACATTATAGTGTGTTGTTTAGTCCGTTAACTATTAGATTTCAACACAAGAAATCACTATAATGCCAAGACCATACGTTTTTGGACGTATGTCTCACTTTCGGGGGTCGATCAGAGAGTCCTCCAAGAATAAACAAGAGAGGGAGAGAGTTGTGAGGTAGTAAAACATCCTTTGCTGCCACCTCTTGAAAATAGAGCCATTGAACTTAGATGGTTTCTCGCCTTGGACGGGAGCAACTACCATTAATGGATTAGTAGCCGGTGAGAAGGTCGGTTGAGCACTTGAAGAAGATGTTTTGTTTCCCTCGGTTGCCATCTTATGAACTCACAAAATTGTCTTAAGATTGTAGAATATTTGTGGTTTGTGATTATCAAGAAGATGGCTTAAGGAGAATAAAGAAAACGAAAAACAAAATTAGAGTCGAGCCACGTAATAGTTACGTTCTCCTTAAGACGAAATTGCCCCGTAAAATACCCACGGTTAACGGCAAACGCCTCCAAGATACAACGACTTTCGACTTGTATATAGCAGTACTTCAAATATACAAGCCATCGACGAACAATACTATTGTTTGGAACTCTCAAGACTAAACGAAAAAATCAAAGAATACAATATGCTTTATGAACTTTGAAAATATAATGCAAGAGCTCTTCGTTTTTTCATAATATGAATGGTTTCATTTATGTTGGTATTTATAGATATAGTAAAACATCTCCAAGAGGTTTAAGTGTCAAAAAACACCTTTTGAGACATACCTGAATGAGAACGGATGTATCTATAGGCCAAAAGACACATTATAGTCACCAAGGGTTGCGACCTTTCGGTGTCTGCATCCAGCTGCGCGTCCGTACGCCGCGGGCTCGTACGAGCTCATACGTACTCGGAATCGAGTTCCGTTTTTTCCTCCTTGTCCCCAACGAACCCCTCTAGAGTTCTAGCATGCAAATTTCATGATCAGGTCTTGTTTGGATTGTCCTAATACTTGTGAAAGATAGAATATTTTACGAATCCAACAATTTGAGTTACTTAAACTCATTGCTTCAACCTCACATTTCCCACATATACAACTTAGATTAATTTCTCAATCACCTTAAAATAGTTTTGAGAATTTTATAAGTCTTCCACTTACAAAAAATGGAACCGCAAAATTGATACAAAACCAAATTTTCTTACAAAATTGAATATTGACTTATCAAATTTTTCAACAAACCGCCTTGTCTTGAATTATGACCTAAGTTTATCTTTAAAACAACTCTAGGGCTACCTTCTGCATAGATATTATGGCGCTGAAGTCAAAAATATTATACGAAACACGCATTTGAGAGAGAATATTGAAAACATATTCCTAGAAAGTGAATTAATTTG
>BKCP01001113.1:35818-47417 GCA_008636005.1 Striga asiatica | reverse complement strand
CTTAATTAATGACTATTTCCCCAAAATAAGGAGTTTTGTTAATCTCTAAAATAAGGAATCAAATCCTTCAAACATATATATGTGCAATTCCGTTTGAATATCTCTTTACAAATTATCTTGGATATTTATATAATTTAATATTGTGGAGCAAGAGAGCACCAACAATGTTTTGTGTCACTTAAAAAAATTTCATATGACATGTAGTAAATAGACTTAGTCTATAAAAAAATATTTTTCAACATAATTAAGGGTGGACATGGTCTAACTTATGTGGCAATCAAAAAATGAGTCCAAGTCCACTCTTGAGTCTATTTCGGATCCAAATATAAACCTGAATAGTTAGCATTTATTCCTAATTTAATTTTTCTTTTCATAGAGAAAACATATTATAACATTTTTATTGATTGACAGATATTCTTGATCTATTATTTTATTTTTGCACTAGATAGCTTTTAAGTTTGTTTCAGTTGGGTTTGTCCATGTCATTCAGGACTTAAGTCCATTTATATGTCACATATGTAAAATTGGACTCAATGTATTGTTGAGTGCTCTTAGGAGATGGACTAATTTTATGGATACCACATCAAAAATTGTTATTGTCAAAACACGTGAAACCAATTCATTCACCCAACAGACTTGTCTCTCATTGATTTACCAGAGCCCCAATATATAGATATAAATGAAGCCCTAAAATAATATACACCAAATCTCTAAGATACTAAAATCTATCCATACCAAATATACAATATTCACAAAATCATTCTAATTAACACCCCTCATGTATGCAATGCTGTGCACTAGGCCGGATATTAGCTACGCCGTTGGCATGGTACCTAGATATCAAAGTAATCCGGGATGGGAACATTGGTCTGTAGTGAAGCATATACTCAAGTACATGAGAAGGACTAAGGAGTACATGTTAGTTTACCGTGCAGGCATCTTGTTACCTCTGGGTTACAGTGATTCCAATTTCCAGTCAGATATGGATGAAAGTAAGTCAACCTCAGGTTATGTGTTTACCTTGGGAAGTGGAGCCATTTCATGAAGGAGTGCTAAGCAGAACTGCGTGGCAGACTCCACCATGGAAGCCGAGTACATAGCAGCCTCAGAGGCAGCGAAAGAGGCAGTTTGGCTCAGGAACTTCTTAGTGGACTTAGAGGTTATACCGAGTTTGCCACGTGGTATCACCGTGTACTGTGATAACAGTGGAGCAGTAGCGAACTCAAAAGAACCTCGAGCCCACAGGGAAAGCAAACACATAGTGCGCAAATACCATCTGATTTGGGATATCGTTGGTAGAGGAGTCGTTGACGTTGCCAAGATTGCGTCAGAGGACAACCTAGCTGATCCTTTCACGAAGAGTTTACCGGGGAAGGTCTTTGTCAAACACGTGGAAGGAATGAGAGTCATGAGCATGGCAATAGGATCGACATAGGTCTTTTAGAATAACGAATTGATAGGACTATATTGTAAAAGCGAAAGCTTTAAGTATAAGTGGGAGATTATTAGTGTTATATAAAGATTGGCGTTGCATGTTATTACACATTTGCCCTTTATGAATAAGAATCGTGTTAGATTAAACAAGTTCTACGTTCTGTTGTTCTGCACTTAGATGGAGTGTGTCGTCATCGGGCGAACCGAAGATCACTCTATCAGTTACTTGCGAACAAGAATAGTTGTTCACAACCTAGATGGACATGAACACCCCATCTGAACGGTTGTAGTGTCAACTGTACGGTTTGTCTTGACTGATTAGTTGCACTAGTACATTTATGTATCGAACAGGATCCCAGAGAGAAGAAGTTCATTTTATACTGATTGTCGTAAATGAACTAGGCCTCGGTTAATTACTGGGTTCTCTTAACCCGTAAGATATTAAACAGGCAGATATATATAATATATATTACTTTGATTCACATGGGTGGGGTTTAGTTCGCAACATTAATATTCCTACTGTTTTGGGTAATATTATTATATATAGGATGTGTTGTTAGGATATTTACGGTCACCATGTGCGTTAGTTTGATGATGTCCCCAGAGTGAGTTCATTAAGGATTGTTATGCTAAACCCTGCAGGTGGATTAAATTCCGGCATAATAAGAATGTGATGAACGAGCGCTAGCTTCGGTGAAATAATAATAAATTAATTAGTTCTTGATTGTCAGTAACTGAATTAATTAATGGACATTATATCTTAAACGTGGGGAGGTAAATCGAGTAATTATTATTGGAGTCTCAAATGTAATTTGGGCTAGGAAAATGGAGTGCAATAATATAATGTTGGTGGCCCATTAATATTATTTAATTAATTAGAGGAGTGGGCTTGGCCCACAGTTAGACTAATTAATTAAGGAGCCCTTTTCCTAATCTCCTAAGGGTTCCTACTGTAGCTCTATATATACATCATTAAGCTCATGAGAAGAGAACAGAAATCTCATTCACACGAGATACACGCCTCACACGCCTCTCTCTCTCTCTCTAGATCTCATTCGAGCTTTATCTTCTTCTTGTTGCTCCACTGGTACAAGTTGAAGAAGGGTGTATTTAATAATACAGTAGAAGATCTGTAGGTAAACCGAGACAAAATATATTTTGTCCTACAGTACTAACCGGAGGTCAGATTGAGACGCACATCATACCCAGACGACCGTCTCGACGAGAGCTTTCCATCGCCGCCGTCCAACGCTGCACGCGCCCTCACGCGCCGCCAGAAGCTCCCAGGCTGCAATGTTCGTCTTCATCTGTTTGCACCCGTTTGATCCGGTTTTGATCTGATCTTGTTCGTGCAACCCAAGACGTGATTTGCGGTCAACCGTTCGTGGTCAACCAGATCTACATAACTTTTAAGCCATAAGTTCTCTATGTTAAACCTTTAGATCCGCTGCGCATAGGTTTACGTTTGCTATTAAATTCGTGACTTGTACACAACGAGATCCTCCCAGATCCCAACAAGTGGTATCAGAGCACTTGGTTAATTCGTTTTGTACAAAGTTAAAATTTTTACGGCTTTATTTGACAAGATGTGTTCAAACGTAGCCATATATTGGATTATATTTGCATAACTCGGTTTTGCTGGAAAATAGTTAATCCACTATTATGGCCGATTATGTGTTTGATGAATGTTGTTGAATGTGATGTATGGTTTTAAATTTGTTTTTAAAGCCTCAGACATGTCGAGGAATTTATGGATGAATGTTTGTAATAATTATTCGCCCAGGAGTTGACCGGATAGATTTAATTATTTGTTTAGAAAACATGTATATCCATTCGTTAGATCTAGGATCGAGTTATGTAATTTTGTAAATTATATTTTTCGTGTTGTGATGGTGTGTTGATGACCGGGAGATCACAAGAGATCAACGAGCCTCGAAGAATAAAAAAAATGGATTTCCGACCACCGGCAGGCGGCGGCCGGGCGACGGCCAGAGGTGGCTGTCGGCGGTTGCTTGCAGGAAGGTGGAGAGGTTTTGCCTTGTTGTCCAAGCAGTACAAGATCAACCAAGATTCTACTGCTTAAAGGAGTTCCAGTTAAACAGGGAAAGAACTGTCACAGTTTCCTTGTTTAATGAGACTCAATATTTAATGGCCATAATAGTGGATTTATTTATTTATTCAATCAAATTTATTGTGCCATTAAACTATTATTTATGCATGTTAATTAATTATGTTCTTGCATGGGATTAATTTAGTATTGCAAGATTAATTATGCATGTTAATTAATTAAGTAATGCATATGATTAATTTAGAATTGTGTCAATAAATTATGCATGTAACTAATTATTGCACTGACATGGATTAATTTAGAATTGCATAAATTATTGAACATGTTAATGAATTATTGCATTGACATAGATTAATTTAGAAGTGCATGAATTAATATGCATGTTAATTAATTATTGCATTAACATAGACTAATTTGGAATTGTATAAATAGTTAAAAATCCTCATGAAATTATACTAAGTTTGAGAAGGAATTTTAAATTAAAGTTAATTGTAAAATTCCTAAGACCTCCATTTCTAATTTGTCGGTAAATCAATTAATGGCGGTAATGGGCTCCCCCACGGGTGACATTGCTAAAATTGGTTGTAGGAAATTACCAGGACAAATTTCTAAAATTAGACGGTTAGAGGGAACTTAAGAGAGCGAACAAGGCCTCCCCACGGGGAACGTGTAATCAATTTTTACAACCTCAGAATCAAGAAATGGGATTCACTTAGAATGCGATTTATCTATAAACACCCCACGGGGTCCCTGGATTTATTACATGGCCAAATGGAGACCGACTATTAATTTCGTTCGTCATGAATTTGGTTTTGACTTATGGAAATTAATGGGCCTTTGAAAAGTCCTTCTCTTACAAAATGCGAGTTTGTAGGGCCACCCACGTAGCATGCATTTTCACGAGGTGTAATAGATGTCAGTGAATTTAAGTTAATATTGTTTTGAGGATATCAATATTGGCAGTTAAATTCAAAAGTGTTTAATCTGTAAAAATATTTGCATGATTCTCAGGATATTCATCATGTCGTTCAATCCGTTGTCTGTCATTTTAAAAGAAAATCCGCTTACTGGTCCTAATTACATTGATTGGAAGAGGAACTTAAACATAGTGTAGACTGCTGAGGGTTATAAGTTTGCTATCGTCGATGCTTGCCCTGCGGTGCCGGCGGCTGATGCTCCTGAGCAGGAGAAAGATGAGTATGCTCGGTGAAAGAAGGCTGATGAGAAGGCGAAGTGTTACATTCTGGCTTCTATGTCGAATGTTCTTCAAATCAGCACCAGTTTAAGGACATTGTAGCAGATATACTTCTCAATCTCAGAGATCTGTTTGGACATCAGCCTAGGGCTGCTAGACAAGAGGCTTTGAGTGCTCTGATGAGTACGCGCATAGCCGAGGGCACACCCGTAAGGGAGCATGCCCTCAGGGTTATGGCGCAGCTCAATGAGCTTGAGGTTATGGGAGGTTATATTGACGGGGAACCCCAGGTTGATATTATGCTCCAATCTCTGCCGAAGAGCTTTGATCAGTTCCGGTTGAACTACAACATGCACAAGATGCATATGGCTCTTCCAGAACTGCTTGCAGAGCTACTGTCGGCGGAGGCCGTATCCACTCAGGCACCTCAAGTGCTAGTCGCCGAGCAGACTAGACCTTCTAGGCCTCACAAAGGCAAGAAGAGAAAGAAGTCTGCAGGAAAGGCGAGGGCACATGATCCTCTGGTTGCTCAGCAACTGGCCCCTCACATTGTGGTAAAGAAACCGAAAGGAAGACGTCACAAGTGCAATAAGTCAGGACACTGAAAGGTCGACTACCCTCTCCTCAAGAAAGGTAACTCTTTAATGTCGTAGAAACATGTTTAGCGGTTGTATCTACCAGAACCTGGTGTGTAGATACTGGAGCCACTGATCATGTCTGCAATTCGTTGCGGAGGTTCTAGGAAACCAAACGACTTAGGGAGGGAGAGATCAACGTCTACATGGGCAATGCTATGAAAGTAGTGGCTGTTGCAGTGGGAGACGTTACTTTATCGTTTGATAGTAGTAGTTTGGTTTTGAGAAATTGCCTTTATGTTCCTAGCTTTAGAAAGAACCTTGTTTCAGTTTCTAAACTCGTTATGGATGGTTTTTCAGTTTCGTTTGATGACATGGTTATTATTCGTTTTGGAAATCGTTTTATATGTTCTGGTTCATTAGTTGGCAATTTGTATGTTCTCAAACCAAACTCTCCCACAGTGCAACATAATGAATTGAATAATGTCATAACTACATCTAATAAGAGGAAGAAGTCTTCATAGATGAATCAAACATATCTGTGGCACCTTAGACTTGGGCACATCAACCTTATGAGGATTCAAAAGTTAGTGGCCAGTAGACATCTCGGTCCATTGGATGAGCACTATCCAACTTGCGAATCCTGCCTGGAAGGTAAGATGGCCAAGAGGCCGTTTACGGCAAAGGGGCATAGGAGCCAAGAAGTGCTAGGATTGATTCATTCTGATTTGTGTGGTCCTATATCGATCCAGACTAGAGGAGGTTTCGAGTACTCTGTGTCTTTCATAGATGATTACTCGAGATTTGGGTACGTTTATCTGTTGCACCGCAAGTTCGAATGCTTTGAGAAATTCAAGGAGTATCGTGCAGTTGTGGAGAAGCTTCATGGTAAATGTATCAAGTCACTTCATTCTGATCGAGGTGGCGAATACCTCTTTGAAGAGTTCAGGACATACTTATCGGAAGCTGGGATTGAATCCCAACTGACTGCACCCGGCACGCCCCAGCAGAACGGGGTTGTAGAGCGAAGACATAGGACTCTTATGGAGATGGTTAGGTCTATGATGAGTTATTCAAGGTTACCTGATTCGTTTTGGGGAATGGCGCTGGAAACAACATCGTACATTCTGAACTTGGTTCCATCGAAGTCAGTTGATACTACTCCTTACGAATTGGGGAAAGGGCGCAAGCCAGGCTTTTTACATATTCGGGTATGGGGTAGTCCTGCACACGTTTTAGTATAGGGACCTGCAAATTGGAAAAACGTTCGGAAGCACGAGTTTTTGTAGGCTATCCCAAGAAAATGAAATGTGGAGCATTTTATAGTCCCAGGGATCAGAAGGTGATCGATTAGACGAACGCTAGATTCTTGAAAGAAGACTATATTATGAATCATAAGCCCGCGAGTAGATTAGTCTTAGAGGAGTTAAGGGGTGAAGTTGATGGTTCCCCACCGAGTGCGCAAGTAGATACATTACATAATACTGCAACACGGCACACTGAGAGTGTACCAGTGCAGACAGTGCCTCGTCGCAGTGGGAGGGTTTCTCATTTACCCAACCGATGGATAGGTCTTGGAGAGTCATCGGACTCAGTTCCAGAAGGCCTAGAATCAGACCCAAGAACTTACGATGAGGCACTCCAAGATTAAGATGCGGATTCATGGAATGTTGCAATGAAAGCTGTAATGGGGTCAATGGACTCCAATCAGGTCTGAGATCTTGTAGAACCACCCGATGGGGTACGACCCATTGGATGTAAGTGGATCTATAAGAGAAAGAGAGGATCGGATGGGAAGGTGCAAACCTTCAAAGCTAGGCTTGTTGCGAAAGGTTATACCCAGATCGAGGGTATTGATTATGATGAGACATTTTCGCCAGTAGCTATGCTTAAGTACATTCGGATTCTCTTGGTTGTAGCCGCTCATATGGACTATAAGGTCTGGCAGATGGATGTCAAGACAGCTTTCCTTAATGGGAACCTGCAGGAAGACATCTATATGCAGCAACCAGAGGGATTCATTGCTGAAGGTCGTGAGAATCTAGTGTGTAATCTTAATCAGTCTATTTATGGACTGAAGCAAGCTCCGAGATCTTGGAACATCTGTTTTGATGAGGTGATCCAGTCGTACGGGTTCACTCAATGTCCGGATGAGCACTGTGTTTACAAGAAAATCAGTAGGAGCTAGGTGGTGTTTCTTGTGCTTTACGTAGATGACATACTGCTTATTGGAAATAGTAGCAAGGAGTTATCAGACGTAAAGGTGTGGTTGTCTAAGCAGTTTGATATGAAGGACTTGGGTGAAGCAGGACACATTCTTGGTATTAGGCTCATTAGAGACCGTAAGAAGAGAATGTTGTGCTTATCCCAGTCTTCATACATAGATATTGTCTTGGCCAGATTCAGCATGCAAGATTCCAAGAAAGGTATGTTACCTTTCAGACATGGAATACCTCTATCTAAGGAGAAGTCTCCTAAGACGTCTAAGGAGATAGAGGAGATGAAGACAGTTCCTTATGCTTCGGCAGTAGGAAGTCTCATGTATGCAATGCTGTGCACTAGGCCGGATATTAGCTACGCCGTTGGCATGGTACCTAGATATCAAAGTAATCCGGGATGGGAACATTGGTCTGTAGTGAAGCATATACTCAAGTACATGAGAAGGACTAAGGAGTACATGTTAGTTTACCGTGCAGGCATCTTGTTACCTCTGGGTTACAGTGATTCCGATTTCCAGTCAGATATGGATGAAAGTAAGTCAACCTCAGGTTATGTGTTTACCTTGGGAAGTGGAGCCATTTCATGGAGGAGTGCTAAGCAGAAATGCGTGGCAGACTCCACCATGGAAGCCGAGTACATAGCAGCCTCAGAGGCAGCGAAAGAGGCAGTTTGGCTCAGGAACTTCTTAGTGGACTTAGAGGTTATACCGAGTTTGCCACGTGGTATCACCGTGTACTGTGATAACAGTGGAGCAGTAGCGAACTCAAAAGAACCTCGAGCCCACAGGGAAAGCAAACACATAGTGCGCAAATACCATCTGATTTGGGATATCGTTGGTAGAGGAGTCGTTGACGTTGCCAAGATTGCGTCAGAGGACAACCTAGCTGATCCTTTCACGAAGAGTTTACCGGGGAAGGTCTTTGTCAAACACGTGGAAGGAATGAGAGTCATGAGCATGGCAATAGGATCGACATAGGTCTTTTAGAATAACGAATTGATAGGACTATATTGTAAAAGCGAAAGCTTTAAGTATAAGTGGGAGATTATTAGTGTTATATAAAGATTGGCGTTGCATGTTATTACACATTTGCCCTTTATGATTGAGAATCGTGTTAGATTAAACAAGTTCTACGTTCTGTTGTTCTGCACTTAGATGGACTGGGTCGTCATCTGGCGAACTGAAGATCACTCTATCAGTTACTTGCGAACAAGAATAGTTGTTCACAACCTAGATGGACATGAATACCCCATCCGAACGGTTGTAGTGTCAACTGTATGGTTTGTCTTGACTGATTAGTTGCACTAGTACATTTATGTATTGAACAGGATCCTAGAGAGGAGAAGTTCATTTTATAATGATTGTCGTAAATGAACTAGGTCTCGGTTAATTACTGGGTTCTCTTAACCCGTAAGATAGTAAACAGGCAGATATATATATAATATATATTACTTTGATTCACATGGGTGAGGTTCAGTTCGCTGAATTAATATTCCTACTGTTTTGGGTAATATAATTACATATAGGATGTGTTGTTCGGATATTTACGGTCACCATGTGCGTTAGTTTGATGATGTCCCCAGAGTGAGTTCATGAAGGATTGTTATGCTAAACCCTGTAGGTGGATTAAATTCCGGCATAATACGAATGTGAAGAACGAGCGCTAGCTTCGGTGAAATAAGTTCTTGATTGTCAGTAATCAAATTAATTAATGGACATTATATCTTAAACGTGGGGAGGTAAATCGGGTAATTATTATTAGAGTCTCAATGTAATTTGGGCTAAGAAAAGGGAGTGCAATAATATAATGTTGGTGGCCTATTAATATTATTTAATTAATTAGAGGAGTGAGCATGGCCCACAGTTAGTCTAATTAATTAAGGAGCCTTTTTTCTAATACTGTAGCTCTATATATACATCATTAAGCTCATGAGAAGAGAACAGAAATCTCATTCACACGAGATACACGCCTCTCTCTCTCTCTCTAGATCTCATTCGAACTTTATCTTCTTCTTGTTGCTCCATTGGTACAAGTTGAAGAAGGGTGTATTGAGTAATACAGTAGAAGATCTGTAGGTAAACCGAGACGAAATATATTTTGTCCTACAGAACTAACCGGCGGTCCGATTGAGACGCACAGCATACCCAGACGACCGTCTCGACGAGAGCTTACCATCACCGCCGTCCGACGCCGCACGCGCCGCCAGAAGCTCCCAGGCTGCAAAGTTCGTCTTCATTTGTTTGCACTCGTTTGATCCGGTTTTGATCTGATCTTGTTCGTGGAACCCAAGACGTGATTTGCGGTCAATCATTTTCGATCAACCGTTCGTGGTCAACCAGATCTACATGAATTTTAAGCTATAGGTTCTCTACGTCAAACCTTTAGATCTGGTGCGTATAGGTTTACGTTTGCTATTGAATTCGTGACTTGTACACAACGAGATCCTCACAGATCCCAACATACCCCCTTCCCCCTATCGACAGTGACCTCAGAACCCCCATTGGCAGCGGTACGCATTGTAGTGGGAACCACCACATCATCATCATCGTCAGAAACAACAGGCCATGGAACCACGGGTGCGGAGGCAGTATCAAGAGCAGGAGACGTCAAAAAAATGCGGCTGTCCAAATCATAAACACACCACTCCTTTTGACCAGATGGATAGCCCACAAAGACACATCGACGACTCCGACTTGCAAACTTGTCACCATCCCTGTTCTGATTGTGCACGAAACACAGACAACCAAAAACACGTAAATGCGCATAGTTGGAAGGATCGCCATACAAAAGTTCATAGGGAGTCTTGCCGAATAAAAGGGGACTAGGCGTTCGATTAATTAAATAGCCAACAGCAAGTACACAATGTCCCCAGAACTCAATCGGTAAATGGGTCTGAAAGCGTAATGCTCAAGCATCATTAAGAATGTGTTGATGTTTGCGCTCAGCACGTCCATTTTGTTGAGGAGTTCTGACCAAGAAGTTTCATGAACAATCCCCTGTTGACAGAAATAATCGCGCATACGAGTTAATTCAGTCCCATTGTCACTGCGAAGAGTTTTAACCAATACACCAAATTGCCTTTTTACAAAAGCAAAGAATTGCAGTCGAGTAGAAGACACCGAAGATTTGTCATCCAATAAGAAATTTCAAGTACCTCGAGAATAGTCGTCAACAATAGTAAAAAAATATCGAGCACCACTAAAGGCAGGAACTCTATAAGGTCCCCACACATCACAATGAATCAGACTGAAAATGGAACTGCTAATACTGCTAAGAGGAAAGCTAGCACGAGTTTGCTTCGCCAGACAACAAACATCACAAGCTTTATTCAAGACCAATGAGGAAGACTCGAAAAAAGGAAATTGACCAAGAACAGTAGAAGATGGATGACCCATCCGCTAGTTCCACAAGTGAGTACTCCATAACCGAAGACACCCGAGAAGCATTGGCAGTGATCGCCCCTCAGAAAAAATAGAGTCCCCCAACTGCTCACCCGCTCCAATCACCGTCCTCGAAGTGAGATCCTGAATAGCACAATATTTACTAGTGAAGGTAGCAACAATACCAGATTGTTCCAACAACCGAGATGCAGATATCAAGCTGCACTGAAGACTGTCAATGAACAAAACATCATATAAGATAATACGAGAACCGAGATGAACAGTTCCAGCTTTACACGCAGTGGTGAGCGTGCCATTAGGTAACTGCACAGACCGGGACGGAATATCCCGAATATCAGAAAAAAAATTCCAAGTACCCCGTCATATGATGTGAAGCACCGCTATCATATATCCACTCATAAGGACTACGCTTACCGGACAAAGGAGCATCGTTGCGGGAAAAAGTGATGAGGTGTACAATAGACTCCCATTGGGCATCAGTAAACCCAGAAATAGTCGCCCGATCAAAGTTTGTCAATGAGGATGTTAGCCCGTCATGTATGGAGCCAGAGGTACTAAGTGCAGTCCTGTTTCTGAAGGCAGCTTTGACAAGGCCGACAGCGACTAGTCCGTCATCGCGTCCGCCACGACCAGCTCGTCCCCCAGCATAAGCAGTGATTCCCTTATTACCCAGTTCCCCCATAGTTCACGTTGGGAACTTTTTTTTT
>BKCP01001113.1:9778-35778 GCA_008636005.1 Striga asiatica | reverse complement strand
TTTTTTTTTGAAACTTACTCGTCTCTATTTTTCGATAGGAGCCGGAAAAAAAAATTGAGTCTCAGTTGATCGAGACTTTTGAAATCTGAGAGAAAGAAAAAAAATTTAACCGGGTTGTGATACCATGTCAAAACACGTGAAACCAATTCATTCACCTAAAAGACTTGTCTCTCATTGGTTTACGAATGAAACCCTAAAATAATATGTGTTGATGGACGTTTCCGATCAACGGTTAAAGAAATAAGAAAAGGAAATATGAAATGGGAGAAGAGCAAGAAAATGCGATTTAATTAAGATTTTATTAACTGATCACGAGGTCGGCCTCTCGTACGAGGTCGGCACTTGCGATATCCTTACAAGTTCTTACACGGTTTACAAGCTTAGAGAGAGAGAGTAGAGAGTTAGACCGTTGGGGATTCAACAACCCAAAATAAATACTCAAAGCTTCTATTTATAGGGTCCTTAAATGCGACACTATTCAGATAATGTTCATGGGTCTTGTCGTACAGTAACTCGGCAAGACAGGCCGGCGTTTCTCTGACTGATAGGGAGTGATTTGTGGATCTTCCAATCATTACCTGCAGGGCATTTAATGTTGGTGTGGGCTGCATTAAATGCGGACGTGCTCTCTGGCCGGGCTAGATATTCTAGACCTGTAGGCTAGTCTGGGATGTCCCATCGATAATCATTGGTTGACAAGTGGCCTCATTTCACTGTTTCCCAGAGCCTTAACTCTTATGAAGGTCGACCTCCTAGGATCCCAGGCCGGGCTCTGGCACTCAGTCCATCCCCCGGTCTTCCGGATCCCATCTCTACACGGCACTTAACCAGTCCGGCTCCGTAACGGGGAAGATAAGGTGCCGATCTTGGAAACGACGTCGTCCGCCGCTCTTGTTGACTTTGACCTAGGCTCAGCTCGGTACCTCCGAGTAAATTCGGTAACCGGCCCCATCGGTCGGGCCGACATCGCCCGGTTCCCGATCCCTCGGATCGTTACCTTCATATGAGCCCGACCCAGATATCAACAATATGCACCAAATCTCTAATATATTAAATCTGTTCAAAAATACAATATTCACAAAATTATTCTAACAGTTATCGATTGTAGCTTAATTAATCAGGATGCCATGTCAAGAATGTTTTATCCGTTGTAGCTTTATCAATATTTTTGTAAGAATGTTGTACTGATTGATACATTGTTCGATTTATAGAAGAAACTGGGGGAAAATGGGTGCTGGCCCACTACCATGAAGGACACTATGAAAGAAGGGAAAAGCCCATATGAAGCCCAGATGGGGTTCCATCCCAAAACCAATTGGTGGAAGGAGGAGTAGCCCATTAGTCTTATAAGGTGAGTCTATTTTCCATATATGAACGATGTGGGACAACTCACAAGTGATATTCTAACACGCCCCCTCACTTGTGAGTCCTTCGAAAGCCCAAGCCCAACTGGGCTGGGTGCCCCAAGCCCTACTACAAACAGGCTCCCATAAACGGGTACGTGGGGGATAAACAATGGGTACGTCATCACACGGTCCAAGATAGAACCGGCTCTGATACCATGACAGAAACTGGGGGAAAATGGGTGCTGGCCCACTACCATGAAGGACACCATGAAAGAAGGGAAAAGCCCATATGAAGCCCAGATGGGGTTCCATCCCAAAACCAATTGGTGGAATGAGGAGTAGTCCATTAGTCTTATAAGGTGGGTCTATTTTCCATATATGAACGATGTGGGACAACTCACAAGTGATATTCTAACATATATAAAGTACATTTTGTTACTCATCACTATCTCCTTTCCAGTCTCCAGCAGTCCCATTAAATTTATTTAAAAATTAGTATTTCAGTTAATTAATTGCAATTTAATAGTGGGAACGAAGTTAAATGATTAGTAAATTCAATTTAAAAATAAAATAAAATAATATAAAAATGTGTCAAATTATCTGATATAATATGTTTTGAGCCAAAAGATATAGTTCTCATCATTCTATTTTCTATATGTTTTTAGCTTTTAGAGTTTTAATTTGAAGTTCGTTATCCTTAGTTTTTCCTAGGATTTATCGTATTACGATTTTGGCATATTTATGATAAGAGAAATTTTTTGGTTATTTAATTTAAAAATTCAATTTTATAAATCTTTTATAATACTGTATAGCACGAATGTACCTTCACTGATAGAAGGTCCAGTTCCGTGCAACTTATGATATGGAAACAAATGTAGAAATTCGTTGCACCCTGCAGTTTGCATTCAATTGCATTTTTTCCTTTTTCCTATCATTGCGTGGCTATTGTAACGTAACATGGTCCTATTTAGCTTTCTATAAGTCTGTAGCCTTTGGTAAAATTAGAAACGTGTAGTTGGCATGGCAAATGGATTATGGAACAATTTAAGAGCCACTTTCAATTCTGTCATATCAACTTTGGTAATTGAATGGTATTGTTGATGGCATATATAGTACGGGAAAGAAAATTCAATTTTAGTCCTTAGCTTTTGCTGTTATTTATTTATTTTTATTTTTATTCATTAAATTTTTAGTTGAGTTAATTTAAATCTTCTTTAAAATTTCAATTTGAATTTTATAATTCCAACAACAGTTTTCCAACGTCATTATTGTAAAAGAATTTAATGAATACACAATTAATTTTGTTAGAGTTGTAAAGATAATTCAACCGTTCGAAAAGATATCGTCCAAATTGTAAAAATTAAACAGAAACTTGAGTAGAAATTAAACTAATTCCCACATGATATTTTTGTTGAATTTTTCCAACGTGAATTATTACATAGGATAATTCACTGGGACATTTATTTAACTTGACGTTTGAATTATGTTGGAACTTATCAACGTTAGAATTTGATTATTATCTTACAATATTGCATTATATTTTTTGATGATATTTGTGGATATTACTTTATAAAGTTAATGTGAAGATAATATGCTCAAAAGCAGCACTGTAGAGTAGCTATAGCCTATAATACCTTGTTGGAAAGTAATTTGATCCATTGATCTGTTTTCCACTCGAAAGAAAGACAGTGTTCTTTATTTTTTCTCACTTGTTTGTTCCTTTTCAAATCCGCCAGTCACTTTATTGTTATGAATGAACTTTTAAAAGTTGAAATCCGCCAAGTAAATCATGTTCCAAAGGAGCGAAAAGAAAAGGCATAAACGAAATATTGAAACTGAATTGACAAAAACGAAGAAAGTGCAAGTATCCGCACCCATTATTAATATTGCAAAACTCAAATAAACTTATTACAAATGAGTATCCAACTGGATACAAACAATCCCAAAGTAAAAGAACGTCAAGAACTACACACCTACCTGGACTAACACAACATATACTCCCTCAATTACCAACTTAGGTCATCTTCAGTCTTTTTCTCTACTCTAGCGCGGACATTACTCTATTATATAGTAGAGTTAAACATTCATATCTCCTACCTTCATCTCTACATTTTACTCTACACCAAATATATTATTTTAATTTTTTATTTCAAATAAATTGGTATATATATATGTATATTTAATCTTATATAAATATTTACTAGCCAAATAATAAAAATATATTTTATTTATTATTTTTTCAAATGAATTCGTATATATATGTATATTTAATTTTATAAAAATGCTTATTACTTAAAAAATAAAAATATATTTTATTTATTTTTATTTTAAATAAGTTGGTATAAATATGAATATGTAATCTTATATAAATGTTTGTGGTAAATTTTTTTCATATGATTTTATTTTAATATTTAAAAAAATACAAAATAAAAGTATAATACATCAATATATAAAAAATACAAAATTATATAACATAATTTACCAATAATATATATACATATGTATGTATATATACATATCATAAGAAATCATACAAAATATATAAATAAAATAATAATAAAAAAAGAAAAAAAAAATCTGGCGCAACCACAACAGTGTTGCGCCAGATGTAGAGATACACCGTGGATATATTTAATCTGGCGCAAAATTGTAGCGCTCCACTAGAGAACAAAGTTAGCACAACTTCAGCGATATATTCTCATCTAGCACGGCGCTGAAGTTGATCTTAGCTAACACCAAGCTAGAAACACGCACACCAGGGTCAAAAACAAAAACAAAAAAAAAACAAAAAAAAAATCTACAAAACCCTCAAAAAGCCTTAAGATGTCAAGAACAATAGGTCTTTCCCTCAAACTGCTCACAGTTTGTCACCTCTTGATCAACAATGCTACACACCAAGTTGTCAACTTGAAGGGCTTTCACTTTCTGCAAGTTCAATCTAACAGCTAGCAGGAGAGATTGTGCGTTCTGAATCCTCCCTCTAACACAGAAGACCAATGAGCCAATTCTTTACCATCCTGTTCAGTAACACACCCAACATCTATGTTTACTCCCATAGAAATTAGGGAACTAACAAAACAAGCCACGTGTCCTACTTCCTGGAAAAATTTTCTACATGAGATCTTATAGTTGTATAAGTAGTCATATTTTCCTGTTCTAAGCCTTCATAAAGATCCAGGAACTCCAACCATCAACTTTAGCCTCCATCACAATATCCGACTCCAACCTCCTTTCTGTAAGAAGCTGCCAAGCATTCATGTTCATCCAAATTCCCCACAACACAAGTGCTAAAAAGCTGAGTCTCTCAGATTTGCAATTCTGATCTTCAATTTAGCAGATGCTAGTCCACTAGGCTTGAAAGCTTACTTCTATATCATCCAATTGACTCGGATGTAATCCACTCAATTTCTAGCACAGAGAAGCAGATGGACAATAGAGAAACATATGATCAATACTTTCTTCTTATTCTCCAAACAAACCAAAAACGGTATCCAAGGCAACACCCTTCTTCCTCAGTTGTTGTTTTGAGGCCACAAACCCTTCCCAACACCTCCATAAAAAGAATTTAACCATGCTTTTAATTCGTAGTGCCCAGGTAGTTTTCCACATCCTCCTCTCCTCAACATTACTATAGCTTGGCCCTGTTTCCTGACCAGATTGTCTCCTTTTTCTCCTGATTGCCTCATACACTTTCTTCATTGTCAGAAGTCCTTTTTTGCCCCAGTGCTACGTCGGAAAATACTCCAAAATGGCTGAGGGGGATCTGTAAAATGATCTCACCATCCAGTGGATTAAAAGTCTGCAAAATAAGTTTTTTATCCCACTCATTAGAGCTGACAGAAACTGGGGGAAAAATGGATGCGGTCCCACTAACATGAAGCGCACCAAAGCGGAAAAACCCATATGAAGCCCAAGTGGGGTTCCATCCTAAAACCAATTGGTGGAAGGAGGAGTAGCCCATTATACTTATAAGGTGGGTCTATTTCCCATGTATAAACGATGTGTGACAACTTACAAGTGATATTCCAACACGCCCCCTCACTTGTGAGTTCTTGATAAGAAGCCCAAGCCCATATATAGAGTTGGGTGTCCCAAGCCCAACTAGAAATAGGCTCCCATAAACGGGTACGTGGACCCAAGCCTTACAGGCTCCCATAAACGGGTACGTGGGCCCAAGCCGTACTAGAAGCATGCTGGGTAAATGGGTACGTCATCGGGTACGTCATTGCATAGTCCTAATAAAATCGTTTATTAAGAACTCACAAGTGATATTGTAACACGCCCCCTCACTTGTGAGTCCTTTGAAAGCCCAAGTCCAACAAGGCTGGGTGGCGGGTACGCCATCGCACGGTCACCAATAGAACTAGCTCTAATACCATGACAGAAACTGGGGGAAAAAAAACGGGTGCGGTCCCACTAACATGAAGCGCATCAAAGCGGGGAAACCCCATATGATGCCCAAGTGGGATTCCATCCCAAAACCAATTGGTGGAAGGAGGAGTAGCCCATTAGACTTATAAGATGGATCTATTTCCCATGTATAAATGATGTGGGACAACTCACAAGTGATATTCTAACAAGAACCCTAAAGAATAAGGTCACTCACCCTCTCAATTTTATCCCTATCCCCTGAAACCTACAAATTGGTTAAAGGTACGAGCGTAGGCATATGTAGACCTGTGTGGGACAAAAAATAAAGATAAAAAGGGCCTATATATATATATAATATTATATATAAAGAGAGAAAATTACTCCCCTTACTCCTTCTCTGCTAAATATTATTAAATCTACAAAATATGTAAGTTATATTCAAAATTACGAATTTTTATTAAATAAAGCAAGTGTGATGTATACATGGAAGTTATTCTCTTGCATAATTGTAGGAATCGTCCCTTTCTCTCTCTCACCCTCTTCCTTTGTTAATCTCTCTCTCTCTCTCTCTCTCTCACCCTTATCTCTTTCTTTTTTTCGTTCTTTCGTCTCTCTCTCTGGCACCCTAATGTCTTTCTTCTTTTTTTCGTTCTTTCTCTGCCCAATTTCTTCTCTACAATTTCTCACAGACACAATTTCCCAAATTTTAGAAATTACCTTTCAATTATGGATCCATGGAGGTCCAGTTTGGTGGGGCTACGCGCGGCGGTGCAACGCACGAGGCCCGGACTGAAGACTCGTTAATTCCACCATCATCTTTCCAAATTTCTCTGTTACATATATCATCTTCATACACCAAGCATAAAATCCTATTTATTTATTGCAGAGGCTCGTCAATGACGAAGAAACGACCATTATTGGTAAAACCGAGAAGCTTCCAAAAAAGCTCAAATTCACCAGAAGTTTTGCAACTAAAGGTTCGAAAAAAGCAAACAATCGAGCTATCTGGTAAATTACCCTAACAAAACTTGACAGGGGACGGTGATTTTATATCAAACCCGACGATGAAGAACAAAGTCCTCCTCGGGTGAGTCATTGAAGGAAAGAATTAGTACCTCGCAAGAAGAAAGTTGATATTGCTAATAGGGATAAGATTAAGATTGTTGATTACATTTTTTTGAATGTCAAGGTATATCATGTTTATCCCGTTTTAGAATTGTTCATATGTTTGTTTATCTTATGTAGAACTACATTCGATTTGGATTTTGCAATCATTAAGAATTGTGTATTATGTTTAATCCCGTTTCAGAGATGTTTATATGTTGTTTATTTTATGTATAACTATACAGTTAATATCAGAGAACTACCAGATCATGTTTATCTGATGTATATATACAGTATATCTGAACATATATTTGGAATCATTCAAATTGTGTATTATGTTTTATCCCGTAGTGTTGTTTACATGTTGTTTATCTTATGTACAATTATACGGTCAATTTACATGTTGTTTAACTTATGTATATTAATGGCATTATTTTTTATTTTGGTGAGAGAAACAAATTTTTTGGAATTGTTTAACTTATGTATATTAATGGCATTATTTTTATTTTGGTGAGAGGAACAAATTTATTGAAATGAGAAGCAACGGAGTGGAGAGAGAAACAAATTTGTAGCTATCATCGTAATTGTGAAAATAATATCTCTGTCAAATCTCTTTTTGATAAATGTTTCTATTGATCGTATCTGTGAAAATAACTCCTATATGGAGTTTAAGTATGTGAATTTCCCAAAAAAAGCAATAATAAAGGATTTAATTAACATTTAAACAAATTTAATAAGAGTGTCTCTGGGCACTTCACGCAAATCGCAAAACGCACATAGACAAAGAGAAAGAGAGAAAAGAGGGGAAAGATGAGAGAGAAAAGAGGCAAAGAGCTTATCAATTCTTGGTCCAATTGTTCCTGGACACTACCATGAACAGAAACTGTTTCCAGGGTCACACACACCATCCCATTGGATTGGGCCTGTCTGCCAGAGTCTTTTAGCTTTAGAACAATGAAAAAAGTGTGCTCGATTGTTTCAGGCCTTTTTTGCTCTCAGAGATGACCTAATAACACTGTCGTGATGTAAAGAAACTATTTATTTATAATGTAAAATATAATTATTTTATTTATATTATTTCTTAAAGCATGATATTTTTATTGTAAAGTATACACACATACATATATATATATATATATATATATATATATATATTGTATTAAAAAATTTGATTTGTGTGCCTGATTGACTGTAGCATTACAGATGTAGTATAGACATTATGAGTTGTCCATACCGTACTGTTTTCTTGTTACACAATTGACTACCTAAACTAAAATTGTTTTTCAAAACAAACCCTAAAAAAAATATTTAATTTATGGTCTTCAATTCATTAGAGTGAATAGATGCTTCTCTACCTTAGGCAATTAATGCCATAGATCTAGCACGTACATGATATGGGCATAAAAACTGCTGACACCACCTGCATAGCTGAACGCAACAAAATGGAAATATTGAAAAATAGATAAATTAATATCTACATTGTTGGAAATTTTAATTGATGGTTTATTCATGAGCTTGGCGGACCTAGGCGGGGGCCCGTAGGGGCACGGGCCCCTGTGCAATTTAAAAAAAAAATAGTACATATATAACTATATTGTAAATTAATTATAAGGAAATATTTTTAAAATTTATGTTGTTTGCATTATGTATTTGTATTATGTTGTAGACAACATATATAAATGAGTTACATCAATTTTCCACAAAATTCAATATCGATTTTGATACATATTGAATTTTAGGTGTTCTTAAATTATAATTATATGTTTAAAATTAACTTCTAAATTGTGTTTGTCATTGATTTTTTAACTAATAAAATATTTATCTTTATTATAAAGAAGTCCACGAATGTTGACGTTGTAAGAATATCCAATGCAAAAGAAAAAAAAATGTTAGTATTTGAAAAAGATATATTTAATGAGATTCGAATTTATGTAATCATGAGTGATATAATATATAATAACATGCAGAATATAAATACTTTTTTTTTTATATTTTGTAAAAATTATATTTGTGCCCTTAGCCTTTCGAGTATGCGTCCGCCCTGGATAAAGCTAACTAAAACATTACACATTGACCCCCTCATTGCATATGAATTTAGTATTACCCTAGCTAGCATCATTTTATGATTGGAAATTCCAAATGAAAGTTTTGGATTTTACCTGTTCCTGAAGGGATGGACCAAATATATTTTGATTATATTACAACAGCTTATATCCTAAAATAATTAACCTTTTGTTTTGATGTCCAAGAGGGGGTGCTTTTTTTTCATATGGGTCCAAGTATATTGTAAACTTTTTATTATAGCATAGTGCAAGATTTGGTAGGGGCCAATGAGATCAACTTTGCCCCTGGAATTTGCTAATGTTCCCTGAATCAATAAAATTTGCCAATTTGCCTAATGATTGAACTATAGACTAATTAATTCAGGACATGATCAGTTCGTAATTGGTATGCTGAGGTCATTTGTCACTTTCAAGTAGGATTAAAGATTGTAATAATGGTGCTACCCTTTATTTTTCATACATATAGGTTCCGAATATTTAGTATCTATATTTATATTGAGGCTAAAAGAAATATCAAATTTCAATAGATCTACTTATTTTCTTAGTATTTTATTTTTAATTTGATGATTCCAACAATATTTTTTCAACTGTTTATGTTATAGAAATTGCTGATGGAATTGTTTTTTCCATCAACAACTACGCGAGACACAACATTAAAATATATTGAGATCGAAATTTGATATTATTTTGGTAGAGAGAAAATACAGACGATCAATTAAATCTTGGTTGAAATGCTGGAATTTTGAGTGCATAAAAGTGAATTAATTAGGACTTTCATACTCAAACGGTGCATCTACATAAACATCTCATTGATTGACATGTATGTTTGTTGCTATTTTGAAAGGAGGATTTACTATTATACAATTAGCTAATGAAATCATAATCATTGTTGGAAAGTTTTATACAAGCTTAATAAATTGAATTGTTGCCTCTCTACCCTAATAATGACATATATGGACCATAGGTGATAATGACTTCGGTGAATGTTAACCTTTGTTGTGAAACAAGTTAAAAAGAAAAAGGAGGAAAAATAAGCATGTGGCTGATTTCGAGACTACCTAGCACTTTCAACTTTTAAATATGTTTTTGTACAGTAATGCTAATTATTATGCAGTTTTATATTTATTATATAATTTCATATTAAAATTATATTTTAAAAATAATAATAATAATAAAAATAAATTATAATATTTTATAATATGAACTAGTGTGTACCCCGTGCGATGCACGGGAACAATATTATATTTAAAAATATTGTAAATAGACCTCGAGTTTGAGTCACTCAATGACGGAAGTGGAAACTACTATCGATCCTATTTAAAAAGAGAAAGAAAAGAAAATTATATATGAAAGAGGAGGATAAACAATACTTAATAATTAAAAATTAAAAATCTAGGGTCAAACAATGTAAAATTATTTTGTATAAGAGAATATAAAAAAGTTTGATTATACACCATTTCAAAATTATTATTATACTTTTTTTTATGGTTAGCTTATAATATTTGTAAAAATATTAGTAATTAGACCGATGAAAATTAGCTTCTTAAAAAAGATAATGGATTTCTAGTAGTAATTATGAATTGATTTTTATTTTATTCTATTTTTTCTTTTTAAATATAATGGATTTTTAGTAGTAATTATGAATTGGTTTATATTTTATTTTATTTTTTCAAATCTGTATAGATAAGGGATGAGATTTTTTAAGCATACGTGTGCAATGAAAATTTGTAACAGAAGAAATAAGCTCGTGTATATTTATACTAAAAATAGTTTTGATAAACTAAAACCAGGAAAAAGATAAACAAATCTTTACACAATTAATGAGCCGATTTTTTTGTCTATTCAGATTTGTCCAACAATTACTATATGTAGAATATATAATGATTTTGGCGGGAAAAAGGTTTCTAAATTTGTAAAAAAATTATTCTTTTTTTATAATGATAGATTTAATAAATAGTAATTCTTTTTATATAAGTATAGATATATACTTTTGTATAAATAGACAATATAATGGATTAACTCTTCTAACATCACATTATAATACTCCCTCCTATTCATAATAAATGTCGTTTTGAAAGTTGCACACTAATTAAGAATAATTTTTTTGTCAATAATAACCCTCATTAATGAAGATAGAGATGGATGTTTTAAAAAAAGATGAAGAGAATATGAAAAGACGTAGTGTATTTTTTAACTAAATGAGGGTAATAATGGAAAAATATGTATAAAAAATCCAAAACGACATTTATTTTGGTTAATAGTTGATAAAGCCAAAATGACATTTAAAAAGAATAGGAGGTAATAATATTTATTTTTTTTGTGGCATGCATATTTAAACTCATGACACCACTGTTACGAACTAACTGGGTGGACTAGAATTAAATGACAATTATTGATGTATTTTGGACGTACTGAAAAGGACACGACAAGATTAGTTGAAAACACGTGCTCAGGAAATTTGGTTAAACTCTGTTGGCAGACATATATAATAAATGAATTTACACTTTCAAATATAGAAACCTCATTTAATTATTCACTAACACATTTAGACTGATAAACACATTAATTAATTTAAGTTAATATCCACATATGCACGCATTCAGGAAAACTATTCAAGTAAAATAATGACATATACTAGTACTACATTAAAATAAGAACAATTAAAACTATTAAAACTCTAACGAAATTAATTACATTGCAACAAGTCCTATGACATTTGACTTAACGATTTAGCCATTAATTTTTTGAATTTAGTACTTATACTGACACAGAATTGACTTTAGATTCCAAGAAATTAACTCACCTCGGCGCAAACTTTCACTTCCACCACATTTTTATTCGACGATTGATCGACCCTCACTAATCAAAATATATATAAAATTTATATAAATTAAAATTAAAAAACAAAAGTTGTGACATAAAAAAAAAAAAAGAAAAAAGAAAAATAATTGCTCCTACAAACAATACTCCAACAAAAACGGATCTTCAGGACGGAATCCAATGTGATAACTCCCACCCATCACCTGCCATGAGGACGCATCAAGGGGCAAATCTGGCAAGTCGAAAAAAGTGTCGTCCTCTTCTCCTCTGCCCTCGGAAGCCGAGTCCGGCGACTCCCTCGACGCCAAATCCGTGGACGAGCCCGAGCTCGGGAGGCCCGGCCCAGCCCGCGACTCCGGGTCTCCGTCCAGAGCAGCGGCCCTGGCGGCCGCTGCCTGGATGTCCCTGGGCAGGGTCGAGGCCGGGCGTGGAAGCTCGTGGGCCAGGTGGGGGAAGTTGAGGTAGGCCGACCGGCCCTTGATGGCTAGGGCCGCCACGTCGTGGGCCCGCGCGGCCATCTCGGCAGTCGGGTATGTCCCGAGCCATATTCTCGACTTTTTTCTCGGTTCGCGGATTTCGCAAACCCATCTCCCCCAACTCCGTTTTCGTACTCCACGGTACGTCGTGTGTTCGCAGTCTGCGGCCGCCTTAGGTTGGCGGCGTTTTTGCTCCTTGAGTTTGTTGTTAGATTTGGAGATCGACGTTGTGAGGCTAGTTGTACTTTGTGCTTCGTTTGTGATACTCGTTGAGGAGGTGGAGGTGGAGGTGGAGGTCGAGGGGCCGCCGGAGGAGGAGGTGGTGAGAAGGTGATTTTGTTCCATACTTGGGTGAAGGTGTTGCCTTGGTGGGTAGTGGAGAAGAAGAAAAAGTTGTGTTATGTAGGTACATAAGGGTAGTGTGGTTGGGAGTAAGGGACTCTAGCACAAGTAAGGCTAGTTTATATACACGACTCTATATATAATACCACCAACGCCCGCATATTTATTTGTTTTTTATTTTATTTTTTTTGTTTCCTTAACCGGAAGTTTATGATAATTCAAAAGAAGGAAATAAATATCTGCAATTCCCGAAATATTTAGATTATATTTAACATGATAAATAATCAAACCATTAAAATAATGCGCACTAGCGTCATAGTTCATTTAGGTTTGTAATAGCTTTTAAAGACTATCCAATGTCGGTATGATACTGAAAATACAGGCTTGATATCTCTATATGATACCATTAATTTTTTTGTTGAGTGTTGTTAAATTAAACAAGTCTGTCTTGGTTCGTTAAGGTTCGTGTTCAGCTCGTGCTCGAGGCCTTAACGAGCCAAGCTCGAGCTCATTTAGTTAACGAGTTGGGCTCGAGCTCATTTAAAGCTCATTTTGTTGGAAAGCCGAGTTTAGATAAGGCTCATTAATGCTCGAAAAGAGAATTCTTATAATATTTTCTATAGTTCGACTCGTTAAAGCTCGAAATTGACTCGTTAAGGCTCGAACTCGGCTCTTTAATAGTGATAAACGAGTCAAGCTCGAGCTTCATTTCTGGCTCGTTTATTTTACGAGCCGAGCTCGATTCAACTCATTAAGGACTTGAGTTCAAGTTCAAACAACCTAAGCTCGAACTGGGCTCAACTGGTTTACAGGCATACTTCCGTGACAATTATTTGAAGGTAGCAGTAGGGGACTGAACTTTTATTTTTTAGAAAACAGGATTCAATCACATGTTTATCTTTTTTGTTAATCATAATGAAATATACAAAAGAATGACTAATCTGTTTCGTCAATTAATTAGTCAGAGTAAAATACGGTAGTAAGGCTATCCTATGTTTGGTTAATCAGAGTAAAATGCAGTACGGTGGCCACATCAAGCTATCTTTATGTCCAATCCCAATCAAAATTCATACCACATGCTTTGATAACTTTTTAATCATCACTCTTTAATCATCTTAAACTAATTAATCGTTAAATGATTTTCTCAATTAGCCCTCATCTCGCCTTTAATTACAAGCATCAATACATTAAGTACGTGTCACACACAAATTTGCTTGGTTACGTTTGGACAAAAAATATAATAATAATAATTATTTAAAGGGGCCAGGCTATTTTGTGCCCATTCAAAAACCACGAATTTCACATGAAAACTTTAGTGGTCCCCCGGGTAGGGTACGGGTCATTAATGCAGGCGGGTAGGGTTATTTAACACCGAAGGGCATTTAATATGTATTTATTTTCTGACATATATATATCGTTTAACCTGAGCTCTCACCCTTTTTTTTCCCTTTTGCTTGGTGGGATCAATTATTGGCCAACGGCATGTTGAAATCGACCCTCTTCAAGAACTTTTTCATGCTCTTACAGTAATATCTGATGAAACACAGGAAAAAGATGAATATTATTAGTTCCATCTGGGGTTAGAGGTAACGATGTTCGAATTGGAAAATTTCAATTAATTCCGTCTTTTAAAGTTATAAAGCAAATCATTTTTCTAATAAATGCATATAGTCTTTTTTAATAAATTGAGGAATATATTTAAATTATGAAGGTACTGACTACAAGTCAATCAAGTAGCTGTATTTATATCACAAGAGTGTTTTCTAATATATTTAACCATACGTAATTGTGAATGGTAATTGTAGGTAACAATCATGAGCGAGATCGTATTCCACATGACTTTGAGTTAGACGAATAAAATACAACAATAATGATGATTGATTATTATTTAAATCAGTACTAATTTAGATAATGAGTTAACATTAAGTTATAACTTGCGTAATTTCAAATCATGATTAAAACCAGGATATAAAACAATGAGAGAAAATGGATTCCTATGGTATAATTACCTCAGAATTAACCAAAGAGTTACATTTGTCTTTAACTTTATTTAATTTAACAAACCATAGTAATAAACACCATATTAATCCAAGTTACAACTTAGCTTAGTGGTTGTCTATCTTCTCTTGATCTCCAAATAAACAAATAATTCCCTGGATTTAAAAGATATTTTAGTTCTCTGGCATAATCCTATCATACTCTTGGGTTTGTTCTATATATATTTTTATCAAATTTCTCTTTTGGATTCATTGATGAAAACACTGTTGGATTTTAGACGTACGAATCAATCGCACGCGCAGCGGAATTTTAAAATTTTTCTTACCAACAACGACGATCCGACTATAGCTATTCGATATGATCCTAGATCGCGTGAATGATATACGAAAACTTACAGTTATTCGTCTTTTGTCCTCGACTATGGTATCCACGCAATCCAGTTTCCCTGTGCACGATATAACACCAATGAATCCCTTCCGGTGAAGAAGCTAGGAATCCTCGATTCAGAAAGTTAGAGTGTTTTATTTTACGATGTATCTTTCTTCTCTCATCTAATGATGGTCAAAGATTACAATAAGATATTGACCTATTTATAATTAAGTCAAACCTAATTATATGGGCTTTAGGATAACCTAGCCCAGTAGGTAATTGGACCTAATCCAATTAATTATTTAATTAAGTATAAATCTAATTTAACTTAATTAAATATTTTCTATCTAATAGAAAATAATCTCATTACGAAAAAATAAATATTCCAATCTAATTGAATATTTTAACACTCTCGATTCACTCTTAGCCGGAATATAGATTGCATATTGTGTGACCCTATAGGCCTTCATATATTGACATAAATCTAATTTATGATCCTTACGAAACTCCTAGACTGCGTCGAAGGACGAACTCAAAATACGAAGTACGTTTACATAGACAGAAAACAAGCCTTTGGTGTAGAATTTAATAGTGATACGATCCCTTCATTCACGAACCACTCGATTAAGCTTAGGATTTGAACGTGTGTCTATCCAAACAGCTTAATCATTTTATCTCATCTCACTGGTTGATTTTATCAATTATATTTGAACACCATTTCAAATATAATCTCACGTGCATTTGGCCAATGACTTTATCAACCCAGTATAGAGAAAAACGAGTGTTCTCTCGAAACTATATTCGAGGAATGAATCCTATCTTGGCTCAACTACCAATTCCATGTATATCGTGATCTACCCAACACAAGCTATCTACCCATAAGAGCGTAAGCTTTGAACTAGGTCTAAGTAAATCACTCTATACATGAATTGCGTATTGACCTCAAGTCAAAGGATTATTACACCATTCCACACACTGATACTTCCATAGACACATAAACAAATGGTTTATCGATAGGGTATGCCAATACTCTCTAAAGTATCCATGTGTCTATCACGAATAACAATTATTCATAGCATGAGACATACTATATTCTCCAAGAATGTGATGCAGACCACATGTCAATCTATCGCATATCATTAATATCCCTTTCTTAATGATCATCGATTGATGCTATTTGAGAGTTATACTTTATCAATTATCATCTCACTCTGTTAATGACAGTATTAACTCAATGGAGCAATTAATTAATAAATTGCAAACAATCAAACAATTATTTAATTAATTGCAATACCATAATTATAATCCAATATAATTATTAATGTGATCATGTATATATGTCCTCAAAAAGATTGTCTCTAGGACACATATACCAACAAACACCACTTATTGGCACCTGTTTGATGCTAATTGAAAGTTGTTAAAAATGTAAAATGATGAAACTTTATGTATGGTGTTGCAGCTACTTGTTTGAGACACCGAGCACAATAAAAGTTCGCGTAATGCGCTAAATTTATTGTAGTAATATAAGTAGTTCTTTGACTCGTTCTGTTATAGTTATATATACCCAAAGTTTTCCATTGTAATGAAGGGTACATTTAAATAGCTCTGTTGAGATATAGACTTTTAGAAAATTTTCCAACCATTTTGAGAGAAAAAAAAATGATTCATCGATTTTCGAGACAGTTTTCTCCTTGATCACCAAATGTGATGTACCTTATCAAGCAATGAGCATTTTATTATTTTCATTTTATTTTTTATTACTATTTGTATGCTTGTGCACATTGACTAATTCCAGTTCAGATGGATATTCATACCTTATTTTTTCCTATCAAGAACTCTTGCTTGTTGAAGTTGTTCGTTTTGTTCTTTAATTAATTTTGTTTCGTTACTTCGCTAGGCTATTGTCAATGAAAAAACATCGAGAGATAGTGCTTACTTTCGAGGCTTTTTGGATTTATGAGGATTGTCGTATTGTGAAAGCCACAAATTAATCTACGCATAAACCTATGCACAGCGGATCTAAAATTTAACGTAGAAAAACTTACGGCTGAAAGTTTCACAGACCTAGACATGGCCAAAACCCGGTCCGGGTCACGACCCGGCCCGACCCACCGGGTCGCCGGACTCGAAAACACTGACCCTGAAGCGGCACGGACCTATACTCGTGTCGGGTCCGTATCTGGGTCAGGTCGTGTTAGGGCCGTGCCGGGTCCGGGTCGGGTCCGTGCTTTTTAAAAAAACAGTGGAAAAGAAGAAAAAAAAAAATTGAAAAGAAGGATCGTTGACCCGGCTCGGCCCTGACCCTCCGGGCCAGGTCATGAAATGGATGACCCTTACATGGCCCGTCTGAAATCCGGGCCAGTCCCGGACCCGTGGTCAAAGAGTTTGACCGGGCCGGGTCCGTGCAGGGTCAGGGCCGGGTCGCGGGGTCGGGTGACCCTTGGCCATGTCTACACAGACCCTGATACGTTGTAGATTTCCATTGATGGAGATCAGTTGATTCCACTCGCTGAAAATTCACCACTTCGGAAGCACGGAGTCATCTAGAGATTACACGTGTGTGCGGCAGTCGCGGACGACATCGCGCGTGCGGGCTCTATCACAGACTGCGGGCGTGCGGTGTTCATTGGTCTCCAGAGTGCGTACGGGTTGGCCATACGCATCGCGGGTCGGCGTCTAGGGCTGGTGCGTGTGTCTCGGTTGGGCACGGACATGGCGGTGGTGGTCGGGTGCTAGGTCGGATGATCGGGTGCTCGACTACAAAAAGATCTTCTATTGTATTCCTAACACCTCTACAACTCTCTTGGTGGGAAGGAGAATCTAGATCTCTCTCAAAGTACTAAGATTCATATGTGTACAGATGTCTTCCAAACAATAAGAGAGGTGTGTATATATATGATACAATAGGGACCCTAAGGAGCATTAAATTGGTCTCCTCATATATGGGCCCACCTGTGGGACAAGCCCACTCTGCTCATATATGAATCATTCCACTAAAGTAATATTATTAAAACTCTCAATTTAATTTTCAAATTATGATTTGAGCTGAGATTCATAATTACTCGAATAACCTCACAATGTTTAAGATATAATGTCTATTAATCGATTCGATTATTGGCAATCCAATCAATTGATCTCTTGTGCCGAAACTAGCACTACTCAATTTAATATTATTATGTCGGAACTTAATCCACCTGCAGGGTTTAATATAATAATCCTTCTTAGCTCACTTCAGAAACATCATCAAGCTGATGCAGATGATGACTGTAAATATTTTAACATCACACCACGTATGCAACATTACTACCCAACTCAACCAGTTATTAATCTTGACAAAATGAACCTCATCGTTATGAATCAAAGTAGTAATTACTACATCCATGTGCATGTTTATATCTTACAGGTTAAGAGAATGCAGTAATTAGTCGAGGCTTAGTTCGTTTACGACGATCAGTATAAAACAAACTGCTTCACTCCGGGATTCGTTCAATACACAAATATACTAATGCAACTAATCAGTCAAGTCCAACTGCATGGTTGCCACTACAACCATTCCTATGGCTTGTTCAATTTCCATATAGGTTGTGAACCAATTTTTTTATGTTTCGCAAGTTACTGATAAATGATCTTCTGTTCATTCGTGATAAACCATTTATCTACGTGCATAACAACAGAACACATAGAACTTGTCTAGTTAACCAAATATGAATTTTCATTCAACAGAAATATGTAAATAACCTCTAAAGCTAAGCTTTCAATATATACACTAACTGAGACTTGAGAATTAGAACCTCAAGGTACTAAATTTATAATCCCATGTATCATATGTAATCTCGTTTTATTGAAAACTTATGTGTATGTCTTGTTTACAAGATACATAATACAAATTACAAATACAGACACCCTGATTGTTTGCTTATTCTATTCTTTCCACTCCAAAATATGTCCATTAAAAACTTCAAAACAAATATAGTTGATTGTCCAAATGCATATAATATAACATTGATCAAAGCTCCTTGAGTTGATTGCACACAATGTTATGGTGGATGAAATGCTTTCAAGTCTGAATTTCCTTTGGTGGTGCTAAAACATATGTTGTCATATTATGCCATGCATTACATATTACAAGATTGTATTGCCATGAATTTCTAGAAAGTATATTGCTATGAATTGGTTTCATTGCAAAGTATAATCAGTATCTTGTCGCGGTTGCAATAATAGGCTAATAGCCACTATCTTTATGAATTCGTAATAATAGCCAACACCTTTTAAAATTAGAGGGTTATTCTCAAGTTTGACCAAATTTGACGGCTATTATTACTACTACGTAAAAGTTACTAGTTATATTTTGCAATTTAGCCGTCGAATTTGACCGAATTTGGGTAATAACCCTGAAATTTTAAAGGTCATCAGCTATTATTGCCAATTTGTAAGCATTGTAGTTATTATAGCCACCGCGTACAAGAGATTGACTATATTTTATAATTTAGTCCTTTGAATTTGTACTCATAAAGTAAATTGTACTGTTCTTGAGTTGTATTGCATATTTGCAACGGAACTTGCGTGGGTATCTTCTAAATGTCATTTATATTGAAGCTAATTTTGGTTATTGATTCTAAATGTGATTGTTGTGATGGAAATGAAATTAACAAAATAAAATGAAATAAAAGGATTGTTTAGCATTATCCAACCTACATGAAGCTAAAATTGATGGATCACGAGTTGATGGCCAAGAAAGCTACTTTCAAACATTTGAATCTTAAGCAGAATAAGGAGTTCATTTTGTAGTTAAGGAGCCTTAAATGTTTGCGACTAGAAACATTTATGTTTATTTTTTTGTTCACAACTTTTAGCTAGAAAATAAAATAAGATAAAATAAATCACATTTTAGGTATATGCTTATATTTATTTTAAAGTTTTTCTACTTGTTAGCAAAAAATCAAATCAACATTTCCACCTAGCTTATAAATCCTAATTTAATGGTGCAACACAATTGAAAACTATAGTTTTGTTTTCTAGAAACGCTTGAAACTTTTTGTTTCAACCAAAATTCAGTACTCACATGACCAGTTTGTACTTATATATGGTCTCGAATGTAATCCTATTTAAAACACCAAAACTCCAAAAGACAGTATACTCAATCTCCTAAAAATTGAACCTTGAGATGTTTATTTAAAAATTTGAACTTACATCTTGTTGTTTTTCGATCACCATGTTCGAGCTCTCTTCATTCAAAGATAAACCTTTCCTACCACCTCGTCCTATCATCGCCCCCTCAGTTCAAAATTTGAAATTCAACCTTGCTGTTTATCCTCTCGAAAACCGAATGTCCTGACACCACACCGAAGTCGAAAGCCGAATTTCGACAAAATTGAATAAAATCATCAACCTGAATAACTTGACTCCGTGAACTGCTCCGAGTGAACTCCCTCGACCCACCTCGGAGGTCGAAAAATAAATTCGACAAAACCACAATCAAGTAAAAATCATCGACCTGAATAACTTAACTCCGTGAACTGCTCCGAGTGAACTCCCTCAACCTACCTCGAAGGTCGAAAAATAAATTCGACAAAACCACAATCAAGTAAAAATCATCGACCTGCCACCGAGGTCTTCGAATAATCTCCATGAATTGCGCCAAATGAACTCCTTCGACCTGCCTCAGAGGTCGAAAAATAAATTCGACATAACCAAATCAAATAAAGATCATCAACCTACCACCGAGGTCTGCAAATAAACTTCCTGAGTTGCTTGAAATGAACCTCCTCGACCTGCCACAAAGGTCGAAAAACAAATTCGACATAACCAAAACCAAATAAACATCATCGACCTACCACCGAGGTCTGCAAATAAACTGCCCGAGTTGCTCGAAATGAACTTCCTCGACCTGCCACTAAGTTCTGCAAATAAACTTCCTGAGTTGCTCGAAATGAACTTCCTTGACCTGCCACTGAGGTCAAAAAACAAATTCGACATAACCAAAATCAAATAAAGATCATCTACCTACCACCGAGGTCTGCAAATAAACTTCCTGAGTTGCTCGAAACGAACTTCCTCAACATGTCACTAAGGTTGAAAAATAAATTCGACATAACTAAAATCAAATAAAGATCACATGCCCACCCTCGAAGGAGTGATCGATACATGTGACCACCCAGCCTCACGGCCTTAGTCGTGGTGGATTTTACGCCCTTGAACACATGTCCACCTTCAGAAAGGTGGTCGATACATGCGATCATCCAGCCTCTCGGCCTTAATCATGATGGATTTGTCTTCGGATACATGTCCACCTTCAGAAAGGTGGTCGATACATGCGACCATCCAGCCTCTCGGCCTTAATCATGATGGATTTGTCTTCAGACACATGTCCACCTTCAGAAAGGTGGTCGATACATGCGACCATCCAGCCTCTCGGCCTTAATCATGATGGATTTGTCTTCAGACACATGTCCACCTTCAGAAAGGTGACCGATACATGCGACCATCCAGCCTCTCGGCCTTAATCATGATGGATTTGTCTTCAGACACATGTCCACCCTCAAAGGAGTGGTCGATACATGCGACCACCCAGCCCGGAGGCCTTAATCATGGTGGATTTTTTTCTTCAAATTGCTCGAACACTTCGACCTGCCACTGAGGTCGACAAGAAAACACACCAAAGACCACGAGACATAATAGTAATTGATCATTTTCGTTAGTCCCATCAAATGCATAGTTATATCGAACAAGATATAAAAATAAAAATAAAGAAAATCAAGCATTTTTTCGACCTCCCTTCCTGTCTGTAGACGACGACTTGAGTTGTTGTTTGCTCCATACTTCCCACTCCTCACCATAGCCAATATCTAGTTCACCTGCTCATGCATTTTTCCTCGGCAAGAATTCAATAGATTCCATTAGTTGCATTTTATCCACATCATCCAATTTGTAATCCCGATAGCAATAATAACAAAAGACGAATAAATCAAAGCAATCACATTCGTCCACATTTGCTTATACCACACCTCAATCTCATGAAAGTCTCTACCACGATATGAAATCGCATAAACACCCACTCAAATGTACAGTCGATCAGAATTTCACAAAGCCATGAATTCAAAAAACAATTACAACAAACCATACTCTGCAGCTACAAACAATCATTAAACGAATGCACCAAAAAAAAAATTCAAATGAGTTACTCCCAATACCGAGCTCCTTAGTCATGACGACTCGAGACTGGCCAGCTCGAAGGTCTTAGTCATGCCAGATTCATGTTCAAGGCTCCACGTACACCTCATTTCTGCATTTTGTTAGTCACTTGAATAATAATTCCAAACATATCCATATACACCACCATTTCAGCACCATTTCGCCCAGAATATCCAAAACAATGAACATTTCTCCAAAAAGCATGCTACGAGACTCAATGTTTCAATAAATTGCATCAGTCGAACTTGACCATTCACAATTATACCTGAAGGTCGAGAATACCACTCCCATTATCCTACCTCTCCAAAAGAGAACGACTTCTACCTTTGGAATTGCCACCGACGATCGGCATCATTCAGACTCGTCCCTCATTATCACCCTCCTTTGACGGATTCGTGCTCGCTCCTTTTATCCTCGAAACTCCACAACTCGTGCACCATAGCTTGTCGAAACTCGGGTTATTTCGTTGTTTCCTCGACAAGAATTTAGAGAGATATCATTATCCATATTATATCACGTTATCCATATTGCAATTCTCCACGCAAGAAAAACAAGAGATCAAACACAAATACCACCATCTCCTCGATTTAAGACATGCTCGAGCAATGACATGCTTTAAGAAATTATGAGTAATCCATTCAAGCAAAATTCTACACTTTCACATAAAATCCAAATGAGAGATTCCAAATATATCAAGATATCAATTCATATAATATTAATCCATCTCCTCGAGCCCATCGATAAAAATTGATAAATGCACCAAATACATGTCAAGCATTATCACGAAATATCCTCAACTCGAAATCACGACTCGCATTTTTTTTCAAACAACCACGTTTAATTAGTGCTATGCAAAATATTGCTTGGCTCTCCAAGTGTAACAAATAACAATTATAATTTTTCTGCAAATACACCAAATAATTCCACGAACAAATCAAATATCTCTACGAAGAAACCAAATAATTTCTCCTCGAATAAACCAAATATATCCACGAATAAATCACATAATCCTCCACGAATAAACAAAAACATTCTCATAAATATATCGAATAGCCTCCACGACTATATCACATATTCTCCAATTTTTCACCAATTTAAAAAATCACTCGAGCCCATAATTTAAATTAACTCCATACTTTCATCATGAGAATATTATCTCAAATTACCTTACCATGCGCGTCGAATCATCCCGAATTAGGCTTTTGGCATGAAATGGGGTCGTTGGATCAAGTTGGTAGCATTCTGGGCCACTATAGGGGTTTAACCATCAATTGGGCCGCAGTGGAGGGGTATGGATGCTAAACAAGCCGCATATAGGGCGCTGGGCCGCAGTTTGACGCTAAATGGGCCATAGAAAACCCGCAATTGGGCCAACATTGGACAGTAGGGGAATTGGGCTGGGCGCGGGCCCGCGCGGGCTGAAACCTAAAGAAGTTCGGGCTTCGCGGGCCAAAGCTGGCCCACGTGATTCTTCCTGCTCTCCTCCTGCTTGGCTTTGCGCGTTGGGCCTTGCACGAGAATGGGCCGCGTGCTTTCGGTCTGTGCTGGGCTTCCTCACAGGACTCCTTGCGAGCTGGGCTGAGTACGCTGGACTCCTCATCGGCTGAAGGATGTGGGCCCAACACTGGGCTGAAGGACGATGGGCCTGCGAATCAGTGCTTGAAGTGGTGGAATGCGGGAGCAACAGCGGCGGCTCATCGAAAAACGCCGCCGAGAAAAACCTCGCCAGCTCCAGCGAAGGTGACCTGTCGAAGGTGCGCCTCGACAAGTAGAATCCGGTGGTACCCTTGGATTGAGGTGATTTGTTTCAAATCGCCGGAAAAGTGGAAGAGATGACCGGATGTTGACTATAGATCTCTTAGATCCAAACACTTTGACCGCAAAATTGACGGTCTTCCGCATGGAATTTTTACTTGATATTTTAAGGCTAGAACAAGCACAATAAGAGCTTCGTGATGATGTAAATATTTTCCCGATTGGAGGATTCTTCGCGACCGCTGGCCGGCGGCGCCGGCGTAGGTAACATGCTGGAGACTCGTCTCGACGAGGGGATTCTAATGGTGCTCCCGGATTTCTCGTAGCCCTCACGGATCACCGGAACAACGCATTTGAATGTACAATTTTGACTAATTATTTGCTAAATCTGGAAACTTTGACCGCAAAATTGACGGTCTTCCCGGAAGAATTTTTGCATGAAATTTTAAGAGGAGATTCACCTCGAGGAGATCTACCAGATGATGCCCACCATTTTCCGATTGAAGCATGTTTTTCGATGGTCGGCGGCGGTGGTGGCGATCGGCAGCGGTGGTGGCGGCCAGCGGCGGCGGCAGTGGCGGCGGCCGGTGGAGATGAAGGAGATTGGTGGAAAATTTTTGAGATTTTTCGATCGGAACTCTGTTGGCTTTTTGAACGGGTACCACAGACGGCACCAATGAAGTGAATAAGATTTCACTCGGCTCCTTCAACTTGGACGGCACCGGACCTGCAAGAACCCCTCCCGGCGTCGGGCCTCCGACGCTCAAGTCAGTATCACTCCAAATCCCAAGAGTATAGTAATGAATGTAGAGAGAATGAGAGAATAGGATACCTTAGCCCCCTTTTATAGGGGGAGTGTACCTTATGGCCCAAGTTGGGCTTGTCCAATAGCATAATGTCTCGTGTCCTAGCCATGGGTAGGCTTATTCTTTAGTATATTCCCTTATCTATTAAAACTGATTTAATATATAATATCCTATATCATACACGAACACCATAAATTAAAATGTTTGATTATGAAACACTAGAATCCAACACATATAAAAATACATATTTATGATATATATAATTTTTAATAAAAAAATGCAGGTAGCCCCCAAGGCCCCAATGGTCAGCTGTTACTCTTGACCAGTGTTTTAAAACGCGTATAGCGTAATGCATCGCGTTTTGGTTTTTATACTGCGTAACGTAAATAGCGTCGCGTGTTGCATAAGCTTTTTGGGTATAATTTTTTTTTTTTTTTTATATAGAAATATACAAATATATTTGCATATAATAAAACTAGATGGTTGATTACAAAAATTACAAAAATTACAAAATTAACATCTAAATATTATTTCTCACAAATGTTTAATGTAAATATCATAATATAAATATTTAAATAATAAATCGAATATACTAAAAAGTAAAAACAAACAACGAAAATATAATGAGGCAAGTCACAGTATAATTTTAAGTATATGCATTTTAATTATTATTTTTTTATTTAACTACAACATAATTCTAACCATTAGATATGAACTTTTTATTGTTTATTAAATGTCAAATATCGAAAAATGAAATGATATAGCAAAAAGGGACCGATAAATATTGCACTATTCAACTTTTGACTGCATTTTCAAACTTTTAATTTGAAATCATTATCAAAATTTTTTGTTTTAAGTGGAGTACTAAGGAAGATCACTCTAGAGGCATCCACTGGAAAAACACAGGAAAAAGTGGAACTTCCTTTCTCTTCTCAAAGCATAACAACATCTAGCAGGACGAGGTTGTTTATATACTGCGAGTGTTCACACTAGGGGCGGTACCGTAATTAACCAACTCTTAAAGTGTGAACGCAACAAACTAAGTAATTACGGTACCGCCCCTAGTGTGAACACTCGCAGTATATAAACAACCTCGTCCTGCTTGAAAATTAACCAACTCTTTAAGTGTGAACGCAACAAACTAATTAATTACGGTACCGCCCCTAGTGTGAACACTCGCAGTATATAAACAAACCAATTCAAGCAGGACGAGGTTGTTTATATACTGCGAGTATTCACACTAGGGGCGGTACCGTAATTAACCAACTCTTCAAACAAACCAATTCAAGCAGGACAAGCAGGACGAGGTTGTTTATATACTGCGAGTGTTCACACTAGGGGCGGTACCGTAATTAA
>BKCP01001002.1:1192840-1204357 GCA_008636005.1 Striga asiatica | reverse complement strand
ATTTGTCGCGCACCATCGTGTTTTGAACCAAAATAGTATACATTTAAAATAGCCATGGAAAATAGTAGTAAATAGAGGCAAAAGTGAAAAATTGTTCGACGTCTCCGGAAAAGCATGGTTTCGAATAGGACACTATCATTTGATATGAATAACATATTTGTCGCGCACCATCGTGTTTTGAACCAAAATAGTAAACATTTAAAATAGCCATGGAAAATAGTAATAAATAGCGTCAAAAGTGAATAATTGTTCGACGTCTCCGGAAAAGCTTGGTTTTGAACAGGACACTATTATTTGATGTGAATGACCCTTTGACTTCTAGGACAACTTAAGAGACATTTTGGTCTCACAAATGCTGAAAATAGACAAAATAATGGACACTTCAATTGGGCTACATGACATGGACGAAATTATGTCTTCAATCCGTGGATTAATCTTTATGCGAACAATCTGGCCCATCAACTTGAAGAATATTCATCGATTTGCCTTCAGTCGGTGTTTCTTACATCTTCTCTTAAAATTCAACAGTAAGACACTCATAGCTTTCTTCATTTTACTAGTCATTTCCCTTATGATCAGTTCTGCATTTATTTGAAACAAATCAATCTTACTGTCAATGGAGAGCTTCGACCGAACCACATCATTACCTTCTTCTTCAAAATGATTCGTCCTCGAATCCAAAAGTATATGATTAGCATGCATTGGCACAACATCACATAGGACCTCTTCGAACTTGGGTGTCTTCTCCTTGTGGACCTCATCGACCTCCACCACAACATCATCAATCTTGTCGTCCCAAATAGGACGACCATCATACTCCAATGATTCTGGCACATCTTTGAACTCGTCTTCAACCAAACGTGGATCTTTGTACTCGGTTGACACGTGCTCGTCCACGAGTTTGGTGGCCTCCACATCTTCAGAGTATCCCGTAAACTCAAACAAGAATAAGTATTCCTTGCGCCTTTCATTGGCGATTCTACCTTCATTGCCCTTACCCCTAGAATTGCTCGATAGTGCCACGCCTCCACCTTGGGGCGTGTTGTCCACGTACAGCTCCCCGCTTCGCGCCTCCATGCGCATTTCCTTGTGGTTCGCCCAACGTACAGCGGCCAAGTACTCGAAAGATTTGGGTGGCAACTTGATCCTCATACGAAAAATCTTTTTTTCAATCCGCTCCAATGTTTGGAAACTTGATTGCAGGATATCCTGCCACTCCTTGTTGCACATTTTTTTTTAGTATTTTTTTTTTCGAACGAACAAAATTTTCTCTCTCTTTTTTTTTTAACAATCCTCGTAGAAAAATACAAGGATTTTTTTTTTTTTTTGCTTTTTAACACAAAGATTGATAAAAAAAGATAAAAATCAGATCAATACCAGATTGCTCTGATACCAAACTGATACGGATAGCACGTGATACCCATTGGATATATTGATCCAAGAACCAAACGTATATGTAGGCAGCGGAATCCCAGATCGGAGATCTAGTTTGATCGTACCTAGAGCTTGAAAACCTCGACCTGTTAGCTATATAATCAGCTAGGAACCTCGGTATGGTGAACGCCACAAGATCTTGCTCAAGTATCTAGATAAGTTCTTAAAACATTTGAAATTCTACAAAAGAGAATTCAACTCACAAAAGTGATTTTTAATATTCAGCAATATTCATCATTATCATTAAAACATAAAATGGCCTTTTTAAAGGCTACAAGCTAAAGAGTTAATCCCGTTTTTGGGACTCATTAAGCACTAAAAACATAGTTTTGACCACATAAATAAGATTACATGACTTTTGAATGACCCTTTGACTTCTAGGACAACTTAAGAGACATTTTGGTCTCACAAATGCTGAAAATAGACAAAATAATGGACACTTCAATTGGGCTACATGACATGGACGAAATTATGTCTTCAATCTGTGGATTAATCTTTATGCGAACAATCTGGCCCATCAACTTGAAGAATATTCATCGATTTGCCTTCAGTCGGCGTTTCATACGTCTTCGCTTAAAATTCAACAGTAAGACACTCATGGCTTCATTCATTTTACTAGTCATTTCCCTAATGATCAGCTCTGCATTTATTTGAAACAAATCAATCTTACTGTCAATGGAGAGCTTCGACCGAACCCCATCAAAAATAGCCATGGAAAATATTAGTAATAGAGGTAAAAATGAAAAATTGTTCGACGTCTCCGGAAAAACATTGTTTCGAACAGAACACTATTATTTGATGTGAATAACATATTTGTCGCGCACCATCGTGTTTTGAAGCAAAATCGTATACATTTAAAATAGCCATGGAAAATAGTAGTAATAGAGGTAAAAATGAAAAATTGTTCGACGTCTCCGGAAAAGCATGGTTTCGAACAGGACACTATCATTTGATGTGAATAACATATTTGTCGCGCACCTTCGTGTTTTGAACCAAAATAGTATACATTTAGAATAGTGATGAAAAATAGTAGTAAATAGAGGCAAAAGTGAAAAATTGTTCGACGTCTCCGGAAAAGCATTCTGTCGAACAGGACACTATCATTTGATGTGAATATCATATTTGTCGCGCACCATCGTGTTTTGAACCATAATAGTATACATTTAAAATAGCCATGGAAAATAGTAGTAAATAGAGGCGAAAATGAAAAATTGTTCGACGTCTTCGGAAAAGCATGATTACGAACAGGACACTATCATTTGATGTGAATAACATATTTGTCGTGCACCATCGTGTTTTGAACCAAAATCGTATACATTTAAAATAGCCATGGAAAATAGTAGTAAATAGAGGCAAAAGTGAAAAATTGTTCGACGTCTCCGGAAAAGCATGGTTTCGAACAGGACACTATTATTTGATGTGAATAACATATTTGTTGCGCTCCATCGTGTTTTGAAGCAAAATCGTATACATTTAAAATAGCCATGGAAAATAGTAGTAATAGAGGCAAAAGTGAAAAATTGTTCGACCTCTCCGGAAAAGCATGGTTTCGAACAGGACACAATTATTTGATGTGAATAGCATATTTGTCGTGCACCATCGTGTTTTGAAGCAAAATCGTATACATTTAAAATATCCATGGAAAATAGTAGTAAATATAGGCAAAAGTGAAAAATTGTTCGACGTCTCCGGAAAAGCATGACTTCGAACAGGACACTATCATTTGATGTGAATAACATATTTGTCGCGCACCATCGTGTTTTGAACCAAAATAGTATACATTTAAAATAGCCATGGAAAATAAGTAGTAATAGAGGTAAAAATGAAAAATTGTTCGACGTCTCCGGAAAAGCATGGTTTCGAACAGGACACTATTATTTGATGTGAATAACATATTTGTCGCGCACCATCGTGTTTTGAAGCAAAATCATATACATTTAAAATAGCGATGGAAAATAGTAGTAAATAGAGGCAAAAGTGAAAAATTGTTCGACGTCTCCGGAAAAGCATGGTTTTGAACAGGACACTATTATTTGATGTGAATAGCATATTTGTCGCGCACCATCGTGTTTCGAACCAAAATAGTATAAATTTAAAATAGCCTTGAAAATAGTAGTAAATAGAGGCAAAAGTGAAAAATTGTTCGACGTCTCCGGAAAAGCATTCTGTCGAACAGGACACTATCATTTGATGTGAATAACATATTTGTCGCGCACCTTCGTGTTTTGAACCAAAATAGTATACATTTAAAATAGCGATGAAAAATAGTAGTAAATAGAGGCAAAAGTGAAAAATTGTTCGACGTCTCCGGAAAAGCATTCTGTCGAACAGGACACTATCATTTGATGTGAATAACATATTTGTCGCGCACCATCGTGTTTTGAACCATAATAGTATACATTTAAAATAGCCATGGAAAATAGTAGTAAATAGAGGCGAAAATGAAAAATTGTTCAACGTCTTCGGAAAAGCATGATTACGAACAGGACACTATCATTTGATGTGAATAACATATTTGTCGCGCACCATCGTGTTTTGAACCAAAATCGTATACATTTAAAATAGCCATGGAAAATAGTAGTAAATAGAGGCAAAAGTGAAAAATTGTTCGACCTCTCCGGAAAAGCATGGTTTCGAACAGGACACTATTATTTGATGTGAATAACATATTTGTCGCGCACCATCGTGTTTTGAAGCATAATCGTATACATTTAAAATAGCCATGGAAAATATTAGTAATAGAGGTAAAAATGAAAAATTGTTCGACGTCTCCGAAAAAGCATGGTTTCGAACAGGAAACTATCATTTGATGTGAATAACATATTTGTCGCGCACCTTCGTGTTTTGAAGCAAAATTGTATACATTTCAAATAGCCATGGAAAATAGTAGTAATAGAGGCAAAATCGAAAAATTGTTCGACGTCTCCGGAAAAGCATGGTTTCGAACAGGACACTATCATTTGATGTGAATAACATATTTGTCGCGCACCATCGTGTTTTGAACCAAAACAGTATACATTGAAAATATCCATGGAATATTGTAGTAAATAGAGGCAAAAGTGAAAAATTGTTCGACGTCTCTGGAAAAGCATGATTTCGAACAGGACACTATCATTTGATGTGAATAACATATTTGTCGCGCACCATCGTGTTTTGAACCAAAATCGTATACATTTAAAATAGCCATGAAAAATAGTAGTAAATAGAGGCAAAAGTGAAAAACTGTTCCACGTCTCCGGAAAAGCATGATTTCGAACAGGACACTATTATTTGATGTGAATAACATATTTGTCGTGCACCATCGTGGTTTGAAGCAAAATCGTATACATTTAAAATAGCCATCGAAAATAGTAGTAATAGAGGCAAAAATGAAAAATTGTTCGATGTCTCCAGAAAAGCATGGTTTCGAACAGGACACTATCATTTGATGTGAATAACATATTTGTCGTGCACCATCGTGTTTTGAACCACAATAGTATACATTTAAAATAGCCATGGAAATTAGTAGTAAATAGAGGCGCACTTTCGTGTTTTGAACCAAAATAGTATACATTTAAAATAGCGATGAAAAATAGTAGTAAATAGAGGCAAAATATGGGATATTATATACCTAAAGGAGTAAACCGATCCACTAAACCGGTCACACGAATCTAACACTGGGAAAGCCACACTGGTCGAGCAATATTGAGTTGAATAGTAATGGTCGAACACTGCGGAAATGGGGTGATGGAGGTCTCGGTATGAGATGTGCGTTAGGCTCGAGCACATGAGGAATCTGGTTGAGGATCGACTTATCGGGCAAGAGATGATCTGATCGACCACTTCATAGGTAGAGAGCAATCTAGGGCGTGACTTAAACGTGAGAGAGGTCGTGAGCCTTTAAAGGATTTTTCGAGGAATATTCAGGGGAATAATTACCCATGTGCAGAGGACACGTGGCGCAAAACGTATTGGCATATGGCGATAACCGCTTCTGACACACACACACACTGTGTGCGTACGAACGGGTAGGACCTGGGTAGCTTTGGGCAGTCAGCTCATCAAATTCGGGCAGTTCCTAGGTCAGGTATCTCACCCCTATATATATGGGGTGAGCCTTTCTTGTTAAGCACGATCTATCCATTTCTACTCTTGAGAATTGAGTAGAACAAACACTGACTTAAGTATGGGAGGCTGTTCACTGGAAAACCCCTTCAGTGTGAGAGTTCTTTGCAGGTAAACGGCGTTCTACCGGCGAGGAGGAAAAAAGTGAGCCGATTTCCAGCCGGTCGGAGTGTTTTGCGTTACCACAATCTGTTCTTGGTTGTTTTTGCTGCTTGTTTGTAATTTGCTCTGTATTAATTGTGACTGTTGTGCTCCTACTATCAATCTCACAGAGTCGGTAAACATGATGTATATATACGTTTCATGTTTTCTCATATCCATATTACCCTGCAAAATGTCTACATAATTTGGATGTTGTAGATTTTGGGTATGGATGATAGTGGCAGTTCAAAAGGGAAGATGAGTGATGCGAAATGGACTCGGGAAACGGAGGCTCATTTCGTGGCACTGATGTTGGAGGAAGTAGTCAATGTAAATTGCGTCGACGGAAGGTTCAGTACGAGTCAGTGGACTTCGCTGTTGACCAAACTAAATGAACGGTGTTCTACCGACCCACCTTATGAAATGAATCAAATAATGGGTAAGCAGGCTCCGTTGAAGTCCCACTTGCGTCATTTCCATACAATGCTGACAAAGGCAACTGAGTTTGGTTGTAATTTGTTCTGGAACTCTATTTCACTATGAATATGTTTTGGTACATGAGTCACAAAACCTTAGGAAATAACCTATAATTTTCCTTTTGATGAAAGATTTGTGCTAGTAAACCTGTTTGTAGATGCTCTTACAATATAGTATCACTTCAAATGAGGTGCCCTACTTTTTATGTGAACTTGCGGTCTTTTCTTTTCTCCAAACATACTGCTTGAAGTTGAATCTTCTCTTTCCCAAATGTGTTTCCTCTCCATTTGCAACATTTCTAATGTCTTGCTCCATATTTGTGTTGCCCACTGATGCCCTATTTTATGATGACTGCTGTAAAACTTATTAGTAAAGTGTATCCTATATTTTAATGTTCATTAGTTATTTCGATGTTTTGTCTCCTGATTTGTAAAATTATGCTTTTTATTTAAATTAATCATTATTATAAATATTCATGATTTATTTCAATGCTTTTGTCTCCTGTTAGGATATGCAGTCCTTCCTTCCACAAATGTGCATTTCATTTTTTGGATAATGTCATGTATGTTTTCCTTCCTTCCAGTGTGTGTTCCTATTTCTAAAACTAGTGGTGCATTCGCTCTATCTTTCATATATTGTGTTTTGTCCTATATTTTATTATAAAAATTATTGATTGGAAACTGTTCTTTAATAGTGAATGCAGAGACACCCAAAAGATTAAGCTTTAAAGAACAGAACATGTACGCACTACGACGCACTGACGACCATTTTCTTCGGGTCCACCGCTACAGGAATTAGCGCAACAGTTTCCACTCAACCGCCCCAGGGGAGACCACAGGTGAGGAGGAGTCCAGTTGCCATCCCAGAAAATGAATTGTTCTCAGATGAGGGTGGTGAAGATACGTACAGTCCAGACAACAGTCGCTCCACTCGTCGTTATAGAACTTCATCCCAGTCCATTGACACAGTGATGAATTCCTTCCTAGGTGTTTCTTCTTAAAAAAAAGTGCCATGAGCGGACAAACAACACTCGAAAGAGAAATTTCCAAGCTCGAAGCTTATACAGATTTGTCGGTCGATGTTGTCATGATTGCACTTTGAAAGTTTGAAATCCTGTTCAACCGCAGAATGTTCATTTCCCTAAAGGTGGAATCACACCGTAGAGCTTTAATTGACCGATGGGTTGTAAAGAGTTTGTAGGATTAACGTTGCTATCATATTCTTGTTTGCTTGTTTTATTCGTAAATTTGGTCTATGCATTCTAATAATGTAGGATGTCTGACGTTGATGATGAAGTCAATCACTATTCCAAGGATGAGGATTATTCCGAGCAAGCTAAGGATGATTTGGAAAATATTGATGATGACAATATCGAGGACATTATGGATGATGAAGACGATGTGGATGACGAAGAAGAAAATGGTTTTGTTTATGGGGCAAAACTTTATTCACTATACGAACAACTAGATACTCTTTATGCGTCCACATCACAAGCAACTCAACGAATTACCAAAAGTCTAGCTTCACCCTCCCATATACTAGAGTGGATTGGATTAATGAGTTGTACATGGGCCCGGATGGAAGATTTTTTGATGTATTGGGGGTGGTAAGAAGGTATATACATTGTTGTGCAAAGAAATAAGTAAGACGAGTATCCACAGCCATGCCAGACAAAGAAAAGTCAGCCATGAAGAAAGCGTTGCTATTTTTTCGTATGCGATTAAGGAGCACCAAAGGCAACGACATGCGTCTCAGAAGATCTACAGAGATCATTAGTAATCATATTCATATGATGGTAGACGCTCTACGTATGCTTGCACCGCAGTACATTCGGCCCCTGAATTTAATCGGGTGCCTCCTTTGATACGGAATAATCGACGTGTCTATCCTTAATTTAAGTTATGATAAAAATGTCTCTCTTTTCTAGAAATGAGATATGCATAAATATTTGAATGTTGTTGAATACATTTCAGGATTGCATCAGCGCAATAGACAAGACTATAATACCAGGTTGGGTTCCTTAGCAGAAACACGAGCCTTACAGATGTCAAAAAGGAATCCTAGCACAAAATGTAATGGTAGCAAGCGATTTTGAGTGCAATTTCACATTCATTCTACTTGGTTGAGAAGGCAGTGCTAATGATGCGCACAGTTTTAGTGAAACATTGGGAGATCCCTCATTTGGTTTCCCGTGGCCGCCGCTGGGTAATGATTATTAAAGAAGTTTTTTTGTAGAGCTTATATTACTATTATTATAAAAAAATTGATGTGCATGATTTTTCAATAATTAATTTTGAAGTGCTTAAAATGTTAGAGAAATATTACATGGTGGAGTCTGGCTATGCTAATGTACCGAGATTCATGACACCTTACAAAGACGAGAAATACCATTTGCCGGAGTGGGTTGGCTCAAATCGAACTTCGAAGAACGCACGTGAGCTTTTTAATAAACGACATGCGTCCATCCGTACTGTGGTTGAACGTATGTTTGGAATACTAAAAGGTAAGTTCCTGATTATTAAAGGTTTGATTCCAAAATACTTAATTGACTGCTAGAAACACATCGTTGTCGCATGTTGTGTTTCATGTAACTTCATTCATCGGCACCAGCAGTCCGATAACCTATCTCCGTCTTTCCACGATTTGGACTGATTCCCCAACGTGATGCAGATGATCAAACGAGGCCTTTCAACCCCACTTTCAATTTATCACAGTCCGGTTACAAGGAACAATGTGCATTGCGCGCTCAATTGCAACCTCTTTGTGGGCAGATCAAGGGAACATACGCGTTTAGCTATTTTATATTATTGTTAGATGTTTTGTTGTTTAAAAATCTTATGTATGACACTTTCAAATTTTGTTTCAAAGTAATGCTTAAACTATGTTAGCTATTTAAATCCAAAGAGGAGAATAATTTACTATTAATTGGTCGTACTTATACTCAGTAATTTTGAAGAATATTTTTTTAGCTACATCCGTGTCTATGCGTTGATCAAGTGGGTTGAAATAAACGAAACAATATAAAGTATTCCAATGATGAATTTTGGAGGGTTGTACTATTACTTAAGATTGATGTCGAATTTTAAAAGATGTGAACCTTGTCGAATTTTGAAGGGTACTATTATTAAAAAGCTATGACACTAGAAGGAGGATTCAGTTCTTTTTTTCTTCGAAACAATAGAGATATGATATAAAAATGCACAAAAGTGCAAAAGGACTGCCACCAGCTGAATACAAACAACCAATAGTTAAATACAAGCAGCCAATAGTTGAATAAACTGAGAGGACAGGTCAAAAGACCGCCTAGAACCGACTCTAACAGAGTAATACTCTAAAAAATCAAAAAACACAACGACTCTAAAGAAAAAGATACGACCCGAAAAGGGTAAGGCCCGAGTGTACGATCCCAACAGGATAATAAGGGCAAACTCGGGCTAACCGAGGCCAACGACCCAAACCTAAAACAAAAATGCTAACACAAACACAGACACATACGGCAGACCTCCGAGCCGAGCAAGAAGAGACGCCCCGACCAAAGCCGGCCCAAGCAACTCGAGCCTCATCCACTCACCGCCGCACCCCGTCAAGCCCCAATACCACTGAACTCCGGCGGCCATCTAGCGGAAAGAGAATCTGCCAAAACCCTAGCCTTTACCTAGTGGTGTCAGACTGAGGACGAGAGCGCCACGACCATGGATGAGCGGTGGAGGCCGTCCAGCAACGATCCTGAACGACGGCTGAGAGAGCGCAACCTGCTGGGATTAATGAAGGCCGAGAATGAGAAGACGATGAAATTGGGGATCTGGAGAGTACGGGAGCAAAATAGACACGCTTTTCTTATCTTTGGTGACGAGGATTCGGTTCTTCGAGGTAGGTTTGTTCATTTATTTTTTGAGCAAGAATTCATATTAGCCATAGTCTTTGTAATTTTTCGTCAATGTGGTAGTTCCCTTGCGCTTCGAATAATTTAAGACATCTATATATATTGAAAAGGGTTGTTGGAATAATCTAAAATAGTAACATTGACTTTATAATTAAATTAGTTGACTTTCTATTAAAGAAAATCTTGTAAAAATTACTTTAATACTTTTTTACAAAATATAAAATACAAAATCAAACTATACCTACCTGTTGTAAATCGTGCAATTCGGTTAATGACATGACTTTTTATATAAATAAAGTATTATCGAATTTGAAAATGATTTTGTGATAATTATCACAATAAAAATCCAGTTCCTTGTATTAATTATGAATTACTGCAACTTCTTATTTTTTTGGTAATCAACCATGTACCATGATATTTTAGAACATGTTTACTAAAAACGCGACTATTAAATAGTTTTTTTTTTTGGGAAGAATGATTTGAATATGCACGATAAAATTGCTATTACAACTACAAAATTAAAATATAAATCAATTATGTAGAACTAACATCTAAATTTATTCTCCTGTTGGGAGCAGCTCTTGTCTCTATTCTCCTGTGGGGAGCGTTTTAGTTGTAGATTTTTTGTGTAGTTATTGTGTGGTTGTCTCGAGTGTCTTCTTTTGGTTTCTAGCGTTGCTAGTATCGGGATTCTAGGCGGTCGTCAGACCTGTCCTCCCATTTTATTCAGCTTTGGGCTGCGTTCCAAGTTGTATCTTTGCACATTTGTGCGTTTGTTATATAAAGTCTCTATCGTTTCGGCAAAAAAAAAAAATTGGCAAAAAAAAAAAAAGAACTAACATCTAAATTATTAGTTTAGAAATAAAATCTAAAATATTTATAATATATATCGTTACACGTTATGATGGCAAATCAACGGGTCATCTATCAAACTATCTATGTAAATTATTAACCTAGAAAAATAATGGTAAAGTATTTTGTTATAAATTTTACTGATAAACCAACAAGTTATCTATCAAACAACAATGTAAATTGTTAGCTTGTAAAATAATATCTATAAAGTATATTGTTATTTATTATAATGATAAATGAGTCTGTGTTGAACTCTCATATAAATTAATAGATTAGAAAGAAAGTTTAAAATACTTATAATAAACATCATTATAAATTGTAATAAATAAAATAAAATAATATTGATGTTATTAAAAAATGTTAATTTTTTAACTTCAAATTTATATATATTACAGTCTTTTTCAATCAATTGGTGGTATAATATTTTAAAAAATAAAATGCATTTATATCAAATTCATGTTGCCAAACAAAACCGGGTTTGTTTGATTTAACATGCAGCGAACGAGATTTTCTTGGCAACGACTGCGGTCAATTGAGGTTTTGTTCGCGAATGTTCGGACTAACAAGCCTATACGCGTCACCTGCATGGCTCGAAAAAAAAATTATATTTCATTACACCAGGCTAG
>BKCP01001002.1:1179617-1192279 GCA_008636005.1 Striga asiatica | reverse complement strand
CGTCGTAGTGTAACCTTTTGCTCATGTTCATGTAATATTGACTTATGTCTAATTTTCACTACTTTTAAATTTTAAGGAAATTTTGTTACATAAAGTTATGAGTTAAAAATGATAGAATTAATTATGTTAGATAATTATTACTTTGTAAAGGTGAGAGCGAAATTTTCTCTGGTGAGAGGTGAATTCCTTCATTGAGGGAGTTGTGGTTGATCTTGTTCGGGTTTGTTTTCTAGTACGTTGGGGAGTTGGTCGGGGTACATCCATATTCTGGTTGTGTGTGTTCGGGTGAGGTTTCAATTAGGGTTTGCGATCCTAGTGGTTCGCCTATTGGGAAAGTGTCCAGTTCTGTCATGGAGGGTAATTCACCGGGGAGTAGTCTTGCAGGAGAGGTGGAGGATGTGGTGATGCGTAAACTAACCCAGATGTCTCTATCAGCTAAAGAGGCAAGTGAAGTTGAAATAATAGTAGATGACATTAAAGCTAGTGAGGAGGAATGCACTCGGAGTCTATTTGGTAAGGTTATGGGTGATAGGCATGTCGGGCTGCTGGGAATCAAAAGAACGATGGGTGCTATTTGGAGAATGCAGCACTCGATGGAGGTAAAGGAAATTAGTGCTAACTTTTTCTAGTTCATTTTCCCATCTCAAGAAGATAAGAAGAAAGTAGGAGCAGGATATAGTTGGATGAATGAAAACCAATATCTTATTCTGAAAGAATGGTTTCCTGGCTTAAATAGCAAACACAATTGTTTTGAAGAGATTAATCTGTGGGTTCAAGTATTGAATGTGCCATTGAATTGGATGAGCATTGAAGTAGGGTTGAAAGTAGGCAAACTATTTAATAAGTTAAGAATGTGGTTGTTTGCAAAGTTGGTGGTGAAATTGGCAGTTTTTTGAAGATTTTGGTTGCTATTAATATCAAGTAGCCTATTCCTCGATGCACTTCTATCAAGCTGGGGAATCAGAAGGTAATGGTGGCATTTAGATATGAGAAGCTTGTTAACTTGTGCTACTACTGTGGGATGATTAGCCACTTGGAAAGGAACTGTAGTAAGAGATTGGAAGATATTGAGAAGGATTGTGTAGTAGATGGCTAATTTGGGGAGTGTCTTAAGACTAATGAGACTTATTGCAGGTGGAAGAAGTATGCAAACTGACAGTTCAGGTGACAATGCTACTCAACCAAATGTCAGTCCTATTCAAGAATCCCTGGTCTCAGCTAATGCTAATCCTAGTGTAGGGTTATCAAAATAGATCATAAGTGATGAGGACATTGGAGTAAGTCATCAACAACCAGTGACTATCATGGGGCATATTGCAGATGCAGAGAAGATGGTTCAGACTTGTGGTGGTGACAATATTACTGAAAGTTGTGATCATGAAGCTGGTGATGAAGAGGGTAAGAACCCAATGGAGATAGAAGATGTTATGTTGGGCAAGGAAGTCTCTGAGGGCTTAGGACAGGGTTCTGGGTGTAAGTATGACCTGAGGAAGAGAACTGGTGCTAGGTGGAGGAGGAGAGACTCATCCAAGAGTAGACTGAAGAGTGTTCCTGAATCCACTTGTGAGCTTCATCAGGCTGTGTCTCTTAAGAGAAGTAGAGCTTTGGTGATCTATGGAGGAGGGCAGAAAGATGAAGATGATGTTTCAGATAAGAGAAAGAAGGGCAACTGTGGACAACATTTGGTGGAGAAGGCCAGCCATAAATGGCCCCAGAGTGACCAATGAAGGCCATGGTGTGGAACTGTAAAGGATTGGGTCGGCCCTCTACAGTTTCCCAGATCAAGGATTCTAGAAGAATCCACCACCCAAATATAGTATTTCTATCTGAGACTAAAAAATCTTATAAGTTTACTCAAACTGTTTGTAGAAAGCTTGGGTTCATGGATAGATGGCATTTGGAAAAACTTATTGGCACAAGAGGAGGTTTGCTGCTGCTATAGGATAATACAACTGAGGTGAGGCAAATATTGGGGAATGAATTCTGAGGTGCAGGGGTCTCTGATTGGTGTTGGATGATATTTGTGTATGTGAGTACTGATAGAGGGAAAGGGAAAGACAGTAGGCATTTCTAGAAGATAGTAAGTTGAAATGGGGGCAATGCTGGATGATGGCTGGTGATTGGAATAACATAGTTAATAATGAGGAGAAAAGAAGGGGTGTGAGAAAGGGTTCTAGTAGTTTTGTGGGTTTTCAGGAGTTTATCATGAACATGCAGATGCAAGAGGTGGATCTGCTGGGATCATTTTTTACTTGGGGTAATAATAGAGGTGATGATGGATATGTGGAGGAGAGATTGGACAAAATCTTTGTGTCCTTTGAGTGGCTAACTAAATTTCCAAACATGAAGGCATCAAACTTCTACAGATCAGCTTCTGACCACAATGTAATTCTTTTTTATACTGATAAGGAGCTGGATAGGAGGCACAAAAGATTTCAATTCATTAGTCAATGGGTAGCCATGGAGGGTGTGCAAGATGCTGTCAAAGAAGGATGGCAAGTGCAGGTGGATGGCTCTGCAATGTTCCAAGTGCATCAGAAGGTGAAGACCACCAGAATGGCTCTTCTAGCCTGGCACAAGCCAGTACATAGGAACAGTGAGAAAGTTATTTCTACCCTCAAAGCAAAATTGGAGGAGATGAGACTTGTTGGCAGAGATAGGAACTGGGAGGAGTGGGGTGTGCAGAAATTTGAACTGGACCATGCTCATCAGGATGAAGAAATGTATTGGAGGGTGAAATCTAGAGCACTGTGGCTCAAAGCAAGTGACTGCAATTCCAGGTTCTTTCATGCATTCACATCTCAGAGGAGAAGATCAAACTCTATTTCTAAATTGATTGCCCCTTCTGGTGATATTTGTGATACGCATGAGGACATGGAGAGGCATATTACCAATTTTTACTCAGCTTTATTTACCTCAGAGGGTTCTAGTGGGAGTGATGAGCTTCTTCAACATATTACACATTCCATTTCTGATGCACTCAACAATGAACTCATTAAAACTATGGAAGAGGATGAAATAAAGGCAGCTGTATTCAATATGGCACCTGAGAAAGCCCCAGGAGATGATGGTATGTCTGCACTTTTCTTTCAAAAATTTTGGTATATTGTTAAAGATGATGTGTAAGGCTGTGTGTAGCTTCTTCAGAACTGGGCACTTATTGAAAAACTGGAAGCATACTATTATCACTCTTATTCCTAAGTGTATGTATCCTGAAGCTCTTAGTAATTACAGACCTATAAGCTTATGTGGGGTATTATATAAGATCATTGCTAAATTGCTGGCTGAGAGGTTGAAAAGTTGTCTGGATGTGTGTATCAGTCAAGCTCAAACTGCATTCGTTCCAGGTAGATTTTTACTGGACAATGTTATTATTACTCATGAAGTTTTTCACTGCTTGCATAGACATAGATCTGAGCCTAATGTGTTTATGGCAGTTAAACTGGATATGGAAAAAGCATCTGATCGTGTGGAATGGGAATGTATTAGGAAAATCATGAGTATGATGGGATATCATGGCAAATTTGTTCAGTGGATCATCAACAGCATATCTTTTCCTACTTTTTCCTTTAACCTGAATGGCAGAGTGTGTGGGTATGTGTCATCTTCCAGAGGTATTAGACAGGGGGACCCCCTATCCCCATACCTATTTATCTTGGTGTCTGAAGTGTTCTCATCTTACTTGCAACATAAGTATAGTAGATAGGTTAGGTCTTGTGTCAGTGATCTATCTAATTTGTATTGTCTGTGTTGTTCTGTTATGACTGATGAATGTTGAGTGTGTTGGTTCTGTTATTGATGAGGTTGGAGTGATCTTAGTCATTATTTTCTGTTGCTAGTGTGGTGGCGGGTTTTGTATTATGTTTGTGTACTGGTTAGGGAGCTGTGTTGCTCTTCTCTCAGATACCCTGGATTGGGGGTTGTCCCTTATGTAAATTTGCCTATTGGGCTCACTTCTTGTCATTAATTTAGGGTTTAGGGGAGTATTGATATCGTTGGAAAAAAAACTTGATACATAATTAATTACCATGATTAAAAATCGCTTTTAACTAATATTCTTTTTTTTTCGAGTTTTTCTGTCATCTAACAAATTTGCCGCGAAATTTGCTGAAAAGAAAAAAGCTTGATGGGAATTTTTATTAAAAAAAAAAAGAGGCATTCCAACCCATGTGATAAATAAAAAATATGTGTCAATTTAGTCAATTAATTTAGGATTTATATTAAATATTGGAGTTCAATTGACATATGTTTGACATTAGCTTGTATTTTCGAGTAGAAACTACTGATTTTTGATATTTTGGTGCAGGTGGATCATATGAGCTTGGCTTGGTGCTCATATAACCAGCATGGCAGCGTTGGGTTTTGTTAAATATAGCCATGTCAGTGTGGACGGTGGGTAGCTTATTATATTTGGACGAGGGCCTGTTAACAACAAACCCAATAGAAATATTGAGAGACCAAAGTCCCATCCGCTTGAAACTGAGATGGTGGTGTAAGTATTACATGAATTCCAGCATGGCCATGTTGGTATTATTCTGGAACAAATTTCTCAACTGGGCCAATTCAACTATTAAGACCAAAAAGATTACTTAACCTATTACACCTGCCCCACACTAAAAGGAGAACAGATCTGGTGGGGAGCACACTCACGCAAGAAGCACACAGAGGCGGCGGATCAGAGGTCTGCTCTTATTCACTCTATCTTCTTCATTATTTTTCCTTTTTCTTTCCTTTTGATTATGATTGCCCTGCGCGGCTAATTTATCTTTGTCTTGGTTGAAGACGACCGAAGCCCCAGACCTACTACTGTGAGATCGAATTAGTTTTTATTCCAATTCATATATTTTTTGCATCAATGTTTTGTGTACTTATTTTTATGATTGTTATGCTTAGTTGATAGATTGACCACCTGTCATTCAATGCATGCGATCAATTGGTTGATTGATACTTGAGTCAGATTTAGATCATGTGTCTTTCACTAGAAGCATTGACCGGATTTATGCGTTGTCATTCTTAGGCGAAACAATTGAACAAGTTAATATTTAACGGATTAGTTATTTATTACTTGGACTGTCGGTCTATTGTATTTAATGCTATTGCTAAAATAATTCTTCATGATGTTGGGAATTAACTAGTTATAAGAGCCTCGTAGAAGGATTTACTTTGCGTGACTAAATTAGGAGATAGAATATATATTCAACGGCAGTTGCGTGGATTGTGAATTTATATTTTTGCGTCAATGATCAGTGGAACAGTCTAGGGTGAAAATCAATTCAACCAAGGCATATTCATATTATATTTATTTTCGTTTATTGAGTTTTACTTTTTTATTATTATTTTTATTTATTGTTTGATAGGGAATTTCTAGTGTAGTTAGATCATTAAATCAAAATCCCCATTTTTAGTCACATAGTTGATAGATTTTGTTTACTTCTCCCCGTGTATACGATCCTTGCTCACGCTACTACATATTTTTAAACAAGGTTAATTTGGGTGCCTACGATCCTTGCTTACGCTCCCCATGATTAAAAAATTGCTTTTAACTAATGTTTTTTTTTTTTTGAGTTTTTCTGTCATCAAACAAATTTGCCGCGAAATTTGCAGAGAATTCCCTTTCACAATCCACTGTGGAATGAATTTTGGCTGAGATTTTTTGGGTTAGAATTTGCATAAACAAACACGCTCTAATTTTTTGGGTTAAAATTTTAGGCAAGGTTTTTTGGTTCCACATGGACCGAAAATGGACAACAATGAATCGAGAATAATAGTATTTAAGGTTCGGGTCGAAACGGCTCGAAAATGGATTAAAACGGAAAAAGTTCGGTTTACGCGATTAAATCGAAAATTGCCGAATCAAATAAATTTAAATCAATTAAATCTTAATAATTCTAACACATAAGTAATAAATAAACACATAATATTCATATAAATAATACCACATAGCAGTTCAATATATAAGCAGATAAATAAGACAGACATAGACGAGCAGTTAAATAAAACAAAGGCAATTAATCAATTATAAACAAATAAATAAACATATAAAATTCAAAAAAATTCTAATAAACGAACGGTGCGCTACAGGGCTGGTTGCCGAGAGGGAAAAAGAAGAAGATGGAGGGAGCTTTTGAGTGGTGATTGTTGAGGGTTTCTCTTCAGAGTTTTGGAGAATGGATTTTCTCTTGATCTGATGTTGCAAAGACGTGAGAAATAAGAGAAGGGTGAGTCTCTTTTACTTAAGGAAAATCAAGGCTATCAAAAGGGATCTCCAAGAATTAATACATACCAAATTAAGATGCTATCAAATGGCATTTAGGCACTATAAATCCAGTCAAAAGAGGCTTAAACGGGCTGACAAATCTTCTCGTAATAAAACTCTCAAATTTGAATGTGTAACCTTTGAATGGGAGCCAAAATTTGCTAAGGCTTCGATCGGTTTTGCTAGGTCAGATGAGCTGGGTTCTCCCACGGTTTTGGACCAAAAAATATAAAACAAAACGGACCAAGTCCACGGTTGGAGAGAGATGATTGAAAATGGTTTGAATATAATACTACGCGATTGAACCAAAAAATTTCCGAACGAACTAACTAACCAATAAACTAAAATTCGATGAGCACATACAATATATATATATATATAGGGGCTGGTTCAAATAAAAACTATGTCTGGTGTGAGAACCGTGAGAACCATATTTGATGTTATTTTTAATTGTGTATGATGCTATTTTTAATATTACATAGTGCTATCATTTTCATAAATGCTAATAAAAATTTTGTTGCTATTTTTAATCAAATACATCCTAGTTAAAAATAGCACTAAAACACAATTAATCATAGCACTACATACAATTAAAAATAGCGGTTCTCACGGTTCTCACACTAGGACTTGGTTCTCATTTGAACCACATCCTAAGAGAATGATACTTCAAGCTTGAAAGAGCATTATGTTAGGTCATTTCTATGTTGGATGCATATTGAGATCGCACGATTAGCTTGTTTTACATTTTGGTTAAGCTCGACTTACGAAGGGTTTGTATGATTGCCTCGATTCCATTAGTTTAAATCTTTCTTATCCCACCTTACCCTAAACCCCATTACACCCTATTTTTAACCCTTTGATTTTGTGTTTATTCATTTCCATTTTGGATGGTTGGACATGATATCTTTGCAAGCTAATGGTAAAAATCTTTGACGTCTTGACTTGAGCGTAAACTTAACACTTAGCCTATACACTTTTGAGTGCAAGAGTGAATCTCGTGAGAAGTGTTGGTTTCATGTGTTTTAAGTTATGTGATTGTTGAGTTTATTTTTCATTGGTGTCGGTGGATGGGGACTCAACTTTAACTTTTATTCATTGCATGCAAAATATTTTGAGTTAGCATAGGAAGATAGATGATGACTATGAGGTGAGATGAAGGATTTGACTTGATACTTGAGGACAAGCATCAATTTAAGCTTGGGAATGTTTGATAAGTAAAAAATATGTGTCGAGTTAGTGGATTAATTTAGGATTTATATTAAATATTGGAGTTCATTGACATATGTTTGACATTATCTTGTATTTTTTAGTGGGGTTTTTTATATTTTGGAGCAAATGGATCACATGAGCTTGACTTGGTGCTCATATAAGCAACATGGTAGCGTTGGGTTTTGTTGAACATGGCCATGTCAGTATGGATGGTGCGTAGCTTATTATTTTTGGACGAGGGCCTGTTAACACCAAGCCCAATAGCAATATTGAAAGACCAAAGTCTCAGCCGCTTGAACTGACATGGCGGTGTCAGTATTACGTTGAATTCAAGCATGACCATGTTGGTATTATTCTAGAACAAATTTCTCAACTGGGCCAATTCAAGGATTAAGCCCAAAAAGATTACGTAACCTATTACACCAGCTGCATGCTAAAAGGAGAACAGATCTGTTGGGGAGCAGACTCACGCAAGAAGCACACAGAGGCGGCGGATCAGAGAACTGCTCTTATTCACTCTATTTTCTTCATTATTTTTCTTTTTCTTTCCTTTTGATTATGATAGCCGCGGCTCTTTATCTTGGTTGAAGACGATCGAAACCCCAGACCTACTACTGTGAGATCGAATTAGTTTTTATTCTAATTCATATATTTTTCGCATTAATGTTTTGTGTGCTTATTTTTAGGATTGTTAGGCTTAGTTGAGAGATTGGCGACCTGTTATTCTATGGATGCGATCAATTGCTTGATTGATACTTGAGCCGAATTTAGATCATGTCAAGAATCTAACATAGATAACTGACCGGATTTAGGCGTTGTCATTCTTAGGCGAAAAAATTGAACAAGTTAATATTTAACGGATTAGTTATTTATTGTTTGGACTATCGGTCTCTTGTATTTAATGCTATTGCTAGAATAATTTATCACGATGTTGGGAATTAACTAGTTATAATGGCATGATTGGTATACTGGAATTAAATTTCGTAGGAATGGAATGAATTGAACAATGGAATGATTATGGGAATGGAATAAAACAATTTTTGTCATTTATGCGTTTGGTATGCAGAAGGAATATGACTTGAATGGAATGACATTATCATTTTTTGTTATAAAACTAAATAAAAGCTTTTTATAAAAAATAATATACTTTTAATAAATTATACATAAATGCTTTTTTAATAATATATAAAAATAAAATAATATAATTTTTAATAATATAAAAAATAATATATTTTTAATAATGTTGACGGGCGTTTCCGGTCAACCGTTAAAAAAATTAATAGTGAAAAAGTAACGAGAAAAGACAAAGCAATGTGGTTTAATTACGATTTTATTAGCTGATCACGAGGTCGGCCTCAGTAAAATAATATATTTTTTAATAATATATTTTTAATAATATATAAAAATAAAATAATATATTTTTAAATTATATATAATGCTTTTTTTAGTTTTATTTTTATATAAGTATTTAATATATCTAATTAAAAAAATAAATAAAAGTAAGTTTTTAACTTTTTTATTTGAATTTTATTTAATATATTTTAATCATGATTTATAATATATATTATCGTTTTATTATTATTTGTTAATTTTATTTTTTGAAAATTGATTCTTACACATATGGGAATGAGAAAACCTTCAATTTTCTATAGAATCTCCGATTGGAATGGTCATTCATTTCCAAAAAATATATCAATCATGGGATAAGGAATGAGTAAGGGAATGATCATTCTATTCCCATGTCATTCCTTCCTACCAATCATGCCATAAGAGTCTAGTAGAAGGATTTATTTTGTGTGACTAAATTAGGAGATAAAATTTATATTCAACGGCAATTGCGTGGATTGTGAATATACATTTTTGCGTCAATGATCAGTGGAACTGTCTAGGGTGAAAATCAATTCAACCAAGACATATTCATATTATATTTATTTTTGTTTTTCGAGTTTTACTTTATTATTATTATTTTTATTTATTGTTTGATAGGTAATTTCTAGTTTAGTTAGATCATTAAATCAAATTACCCCTTTTTAGTCACATAGCTGATAGATTTCGTTTACTTCTCCCCGTCGATACGATCCTTGCTCACGCCAAGGTTAATTTGGGTGCCTACGATCCTTGCTCACGCTCCCCATGATTAAAAATCGGTTTTAACTAATGTTCTTTTTTTTTCGTGTTTTTCTGTCATCTAACAAATTTGCCGCGAAATTTGCTGAAAAGAAAAAAGCTTGATGGGAATTTTTATTAAAAAAAAAAGAGGCATTCCAACCCATGTGATAAATAAAAAATATGTGTCGATTTAGTCAATTAATTTAGGATTTATATTAATTATTGGAGTTGAATTGACATATGTTTGACATTATCTTGTATTTTCGAGTAGAAACTACTGGTTTTTGATATTTTGGTGCAGGTGGATCATATGAGCTTGGCTTGGTGCTCATATAACCAACATGGCAGCGTTGGGTTTTGCTAAATATAGCCATGTCAGTGTGGACGGTGGGTAGCTTATTATATTTGGACGAGGGCCTGTTAACAACAAGCCCAATAGAAATATTGAGAGACCAAAGTCCCAGCCGCTTGAAATTGACATGGTGGTGTAAGTATTACATGAATTCCAGCATGGCCATGTTGGTATTATTCTGGAACAACCGAAAAGATTATTTAACCTATTACACCTGCCCCACGCTAAAAGGAGAACAGATCTGGTGGGGAGCACACTCACGCAAGAAGCACACAGAGGCGGCGGATCAGAGGTCTGCTCTTATTCACTCTATCTTCTTCATTATTTTTCTTTTTTCTTTCCTTTTGATTATGATAGCCCTGCACGGCTAATTTATCTTTGTCTTGGTTGAAGACGACCGAAGCCCCAGACCTACTACTCTGAGATCGAATTAGTTTTTATTCCAATTCATATATTTTTTGCATCAATGTTTTATGTGCTTATTTTTATGATTGTTATGCTTAGTTGATAGATTGACCACCTGTCATTCAATGCATGCGATCAATTGCTTGATTGATACTTGAGTCAGATTTAGATCATGTGTCTTTCACTAGAAGCAGCTAAGATAGGTAATTGACCGGATTTATGCGTTGTCATTCTTAGGCGAAACAATTGAACAAGTTAATATATAACGGATTAGTTATTTATTACTTGGACTGTCGGTCTATTGTATTTAATGCTATTGCTAAAATAATTCTTCATGATGTTGGGAATTAACTAGTTATAAGAGCCTCGTAGAAGGATTTACTTTGCGTGACTAAATTAGGAGATAGAATATATATTCAACGGCAGTTGCGTGGATTGTGAATTTATATTTTTGCGTCAATGATCAGTGGAACAGTCTAGGGTGAAAATCAATTCAACCAAGGCATATTCATATTATATTTATTTTTGTTTATTGAGTTTTACTTTTTTATTATTATATTTATTTATTGTTTGATAGGGAATTTCTAGTGTAGTTAGATCATTAAATCAAAATCCCCATTTTTAGTCACATAGTTGATAGATTTCGTTTACTTCTCCCCGTGTATACGATCCTTGCTCACGCTACTACATATTTTTAAACAAGGTTAATTTGGGTGCCTACGATCCTTGCTTACGCTCCCCATGATTAAAAAATTGCTTTTAACTAATGTTTTTTTTTTTTTTGAGTTTTTCTGTCATCAAACAAATTTGCCGCGAAATTTGCAGAGAATTCCCTTTCACAATCCACTGTGGAATGAATTTTGGGCTGAGATTTTTTGGGTTAAAATTTGCATAAACAAACACGCTGTAATTTTTTGGGTTAAAATTTTAGGCAAGGTTTTTTGGTTCCACATGGACCGAAAATGGACAACAATGAATCGAGAATAATAGTATTTAAGGTTCGGGTCGAAACAGCTCGAAAATGGATTAAAACGGAAAAAGTTCGGTTTACGCGATTAAATCGAAAATCGCCGAATCAAATAAATTTAAATCAATTAAATCCTAATAATTCTAACACATAAGTAATAAATAAACACATATTATTCATATAAATAATACCACATAGCAGTTCAATATATAAGCAGATAAATAAGACAGACATAGACGAGCAATTAAATAAAACAAAGGAAATTAATCAATTATAAACAAATAAATAAATATATAAAATTCAAAAAAATTCTAATAAACTAACGGTGCGCTACAGGGCTGGTTGCCGAGAGGGAAAAAGAAGAAGATGGAGGGAGCTTTTGAGTGGTGATTGTTGAGGGTTTCTCTTCAGAGTTTTGGAGAATGGATTTTCTCTTGATCTGATGTTGCAAAGACGTGAGAAATAAGAGAAGGGTGAGTCTCTTTTACTTAAGGGAAATCAAGGCTATCAAAAGGGATCTCCAAGAATTAATACATACCAAATTAAGATGCTATCAAATGGCATTTAGGCACTATAAATCCAGTCAAAAGAGGCTTAAAGGGGCTGACAAATCTTCCCGTAATAAAACTCTCAAATTTGAATTTGTAACCTTTGAATGGGAGCCAAAATTTGCTAAGGCTTCGATCGGTTTTGCTAGGTCAGATGAGTTGGGTTCTCCCACGGTCTTGGACAAAAAAATATAAAACAAAACGGACCAAGTCCACGGTTGGAGAGATGATTGAAAATGGTTTGAATATAATACTACGCGATTGAACCAAAAATTTTCCGAACGAACTAACTAACCAATAAACTAAAATTAGATGAGCACATACAATATATATATATATATAGGGGCTGGTTCAAATAAAAACTATGTCTGGTGTGAGAACCGTGAGAACCATATTTGATGTTATTTTTAATTGTGTATGATGCTATTTTTAATATTACATAGTGCTATCATTTTCATAAATGCTAATAAAAATTTTGTTGCTATTTTTAATCAAATACATCCTAGTTAAAAATAGCACTAAAACACAATTAATCATAGCACTACATATATATATATATAGGATGTGGTTCAAATGAGAACCAAGTCCTAGCGTGAGAACCGTGAGAACCGCTATTTTTAATTGTATGTAGTGCTATGATTGATTGTATTTAGTGCTATTTTTAATCAGGATGTATTTTATTAAAAATAGCAACTTAGCATTTGTAAAAATGATAGCACCATGTAAGATTAAAAATAGCATCATACACAATTAAAAATAGCATCAAATATGGTTCTCACGGTTCTCACACCAGAAAAGGTTTTTATTTGAACCACT
>BKCP01001002.1:1129400-1179440 GCA_008636005.1 Striga asiatica | reverse complement strand
GCTTGAAAGAGCATTATGTTAGGTCATTTCTATGTTGGATGCATATTGAGATCGCATGATTAGCTTGTTTTACATTTTGGTTAAGCTCGACATACGAAGGGTTTGTATGATTGCTTCGATTCCATTAGTTTAAATCTTTCTTATCCCACCTTACCCTAAGCCCCATTACACCCTATTTTTGACCCTTTGATTTTGTGTTTATTCATTTCCATTTTGGATGGTTAGACATGATATCTTTGCAAGCTTATGGTAAAAATCTTTGATGTCTTGACTTGAGCATAAACTTAACACTTAGCCTATACACTTTTGAGTGCAAGAGTAAATCTCGTGAGAAGTGTTGGTTTCATGTGTTTTAAGTTATGTGATTGTTGAGTTTATTTTTCATTGGCGTCGGTGGATGGGGACTCAACTTTAACTTTTATTCATTGCATGCAAAATATTTTGAGTTAGCATTGGAAGATAGATGATGACTATGAGGTGAGATGAAGGATTTGACTTGATACTTGAGGACAAGCATCAATTTAAGCTTGGGGATGTTTGATAAGTAAAAAATATGTGTCGAGTTAGTGGATTAATTTAGGATTTATATTAAATATTGGAGTTCATTGACATATGTTTGACATTATCTTGTATTTTTGAGTGGGGTTTTTTATATTTTGGAGCAGATGGATCACATGAGCTTGACTTGGTGCTCATATAAGCAACATGGCAGCGTTGGGTTTTGTTGAACATGGCCATGTCAGTATGGATGGTGCGTAGCTTATTATTTTTGGACAAGGGCATGTTAACACCAAGCCCAATAGCAATATTGAAAGACCAAAGTCTCAGCCGCTTGAACTGACATGGCGGTGTCAGTATTACGTTGAATTCAAGCATGACCATGTTGGTATTATTCTGGAACAAATTTCTCAACTGGGCCAATTCAAGGATTAAGCCAAAAAAGATTACGTAACCTATTACACCAGCTGCATGCTAAAAGGAGAACAGATCTGTTGGGGAACAGACTCACGCAAGAAGCACACAGAGCCGGCGGATCAGAGAGCTGCTCTTATTCACTCTATCTTCTTCATTATTTTTCTTTTTCTTTCCTTTTGATTATGATAGCCCTGTGCGGCTCTTTATCTTGGTTGAAGACGATCGAAACCCCAGACCTACTACTGTGAGATCGAATTAGTTTTTATTCTAATTCATATATTTTTCGCATTAATGTTTTGTGTGCTTATTTTTATGATTGTTAGGCTTAGTTGAGAGATTGGCGACCTGTTACTCTATGCATGCGATCAATTGCTTGATTGATACTTGAGCCGAATTTAGATCATGTCAAGAATCTAACATAGATAACTGACCGGATTTAGGCGTTGTCATTCTTAGGCGAAAAAATTGAACAAGTTAATATTTAACGGATTAGTTATTTATTGTTTGGACTATCGGTCTCTTGTATTTAATGCTATTGCTAGAATAATTTGTCACGATGTTGGGAATTAACTAGTTATAATGGAATGATTGGTATACTGGAATTAAATTTCGTAGGAATGAAATGAATTGAACAATGGAATGATTATGGGAATGGAATGAAACAAGTTTTGTCATTTATGCGTTTGGTATGCAGAAGGAATAAGACTTGAATGGGATGACATTATCATTTTTTGTTATAAAACTAAATAAAAGCTTTTTATAAAAAATAATATACTTTTAATAAATTATATATAAATGCTTTTTTAATAATATGTAAAAATAAAATAATATATTTTTTAATAATATAAAAAATAATATATTTTTAATAATATATTTTTAAATTATATATAAAAAATAATATATTCTTAAAAGTAATATATTTTTAATATATATAAAATAATATATTTTTAATAATATATAAAAATAAAAAGTAATATAATTTTAATAATACATATTTTATTTTTTAATACAAAAATAAATAAAAGTAAGTTTTCAATCTTTTATTTTAATTTTATTTCTTAAAATAATATATTTTTAATAATATTTAATAATAAAAAGTAATATATATTTTTAATATTTTTAATAATATGTTTTTAAAAGTAATCTATTTTTAATAATATATAAAAATAAGATAATATATTTTTAAATTATATATAATGCTTTTTTTAGTTTTATTTTTATATAAGTATTTAATATATCTAATTAAAAAAATAAATAAAAGTAAGTTTTTAATTTTTTTATTTGAATTTTATTTAATATATTTTAATCATGATTTATAATATACATTATAGTTTTATTATTATTTGTTAATTTTATTTTTTGAAAAATGATTCTCACACACATGGGAATGAGAAAACCTTCAATTTTTTATAGAATGACTCCCATTAGAATCGTCATTCCTTTCCAAAAAATATATCAATCATGGGATAAGGAATGAGTAAGGGAATGATCATTCTATTCCCATGTCATTCCTTCCTACCAATCATGCCATAAGAGTCTAGTAGAAGGATTTATTTTGTGTGACTAAATTAGGAGATAAAATTTATATTCAACGGCAGTTGCGTGGATTGTGAATTTATATTTTTGCGTCAATGATCAGTGGAACTGTCTAGGGTGAAAATCAATTCAACCAAGACATATTCATATTATATTAATTTTTGTTTTTCGAGTTTTACTTTATTATTATTATTTTTATTTATTGTTTGATAGGTAATTTCTAGTTTACTTAGATCATTAAATCAAATTACTCCTTTTTAGTCACATAGTTGATAGATTTCGTTTACTTCTCCCCGTCGATACGATCCTTGCTCACGCCAAGGTTAATTTGGGTGCCTATGATCCTTGCTCACGCTCCCCATGATTAAAAATCGATTTTAACTAATGTTCTCCTTTTTTTTCGAGTTTTTCTGTCATCTAACAAATTTGCCGCGAAATTTGTTGAAGAAAAAAGCTTGATGGGAATTTTAATATAAAAAAAAGAGGCATTCCAACCTATGTGTTATAGTAGCCAAATTAAATTCAATTTATAGCCCAAGTCAATTCTGCAGCAGAGGGCCCACCGTGACCGTGAGTAGCAGACAAAGGTCCAGGGCCGTACTTACATAGGTCCATAGAGGCTGGCCCAATTGGCAGGGAATTCCCTTTCGCAATCCACTGTGGAATGAAATTTTTGGGCTGAGATTGTTTGCGTTAAAATTTGCACAAAAAAACACGCTCTAAACTTTTATGTTGTATATGTCTCGACTGTTGGGATTCTATGATGAACGTTGAATTTATGCAACTCACAGGTTCGTCTACAAAATAAACCAAAGTGCAGCGAAACTAGAGTTAAGGTTGAACACTTACGATTTAAAACTTTTCGCAAACTCTGTACAGACTACACGACCTACGGTGCCAGATGAACGGTTATGAGTCTCCCTCTAACTTGTCCAGTTGCCTCCCCTTGGTCGTGGATCGCTTCACCTCGGATCGTCGATCGTCGTACGCCAGGGTCCGTCTGGTTGTGCGCGTCGTGTGCCTGTTGGTAGCCGAGTCACGTGCACTACTTGTGGGGTGTTGCTGGGCTGCACTAGATCGTTGTCGCATGCGTCTAGGTCTTCGGGGTTTGTTGTGCATCTCGTTGGGTCGAGCGTGCGTGCGTCTGCCTCATGCGATGATCGTTGGGGCTGGGGCTCCTCATGGTTGACGTGCAGTGGTTACGCGGTGGTCGTCAAGAATCATCGGGGTTGTGTGCGTGTATGCATGGCCTCGGTTTACCTCGGGACTTCTGTTGTATTCTCGACATCTCTTTGTTCGTCTTGGTGGGCGACGAGCTGGAAGATTTCGGATAATGTTCCAAGCCTCACAAAACTCACAAAGTCGTGTGCAATATGTGTTCTTATGAGAATAGGTATGTGGAACATCAAGAGAATGGGTGTATTTATAGCAACAACAAGGACCTTAATGAGGTGTTGAATATAGGCTCCCAAAGTGTAAACCCAAATGTGGCCCTGGCGCACTTCGTTAACACTTGAATAATACTTAGTCCACTAAACAAATATTATTGGACTTCCCATTTAACTCCCAAATTACATTTGGGGCTCCAAAATAATTACTTGATTTACCTCCCCGTGTTCAAGATATAATGCCCGCCAATCAATTTAATTACTAATAATATAATTAGCTGACTTCATGATTCGAAGCTAGTACAACTCAATTATTTATTATTATCTCAGAATTCATGCCTACAGGACTTGACATAATAATCCTTCTTGATCTCATTTCGTGGACATCATCATACTAACACACACGGTGACCGTAAATCATCGAACATCACATCATACAAACATCATCACTACCCAAATCACTTAGACTATTGATCCAGTAAAATGGATCTCACTTTTTAGTGAACAAAAGTAGCTGCTACTGAGTGCATGTGTCGGTTGTTCTCCTCCTCAAGGCTCAGATTCTAAGCCTCGAGCACCGCAAGAGGTCGACCCTAGCTATCCAAGGTCTCCTCGAGAAGAGGAACGACGAAAACAAGAGTCTACAAAAGGAAATGGAGTTTGAACAGGCCGAGTATTACTAACTTAGGGATCAAAGAAATTATAAAATATACCTGATTTAATGTGCGGATAGCATATTCGCCTTGTGCTTTCCGGTCGACATCCCAGTGATGGGTGTCTTCGATGGGAAAAAATCCCATAAGACGAGAAATTACTTCCTTGGGACCAGTAGTCACCAAGGAAGATTGGATTTGAGGCCTGGAGTTCTTGGACTCAGGGACCTTCACCTCGAGGTGAGGTCGTTTGATGGAGAGGCCTAACGGTTCGATCGATTGATCCGGGGGGTTGGCGACGACCACCTATGAGCGAAGCCGTTTCTTGGTAGGAGGGTCGACAGTTTTGCCTGGTTGGCTACACTGTTGGTCGACTTGTTTCGATGGAGTGGAGGGAGCTTTCTGTTTGGTTGAGCCAGAAAGAGCGTTACATTTTTCAACTCTGACGGAGGCATCTTGGTTGGACGAAGTATTCTTATTCTTCTTAGGCCCAGTCGAGGAGTCCTTTTGGATAGGCCTTTCGTCAGAGGAGGACAAACATTTGAGGTTGGGTCGATTCAAAAATCCCTCTGCAAGAAATCAATAATGAGGAGTGTTGGCATTTGAGTTCGCCCAAAGAGGAGACGGACAATAGGTATCTCCCGAAAGCCGAACCGACTCCCAGAGCCAAACCGAAGTCCCGGTCGAGCGCAAGCGCTGAGCTGAATTCCAAACTTAATCAGTCCAGACATCCCCGCGGGCCCGTCCACAAGACCGGCATTTGTTCTGTTCGGATACCGGTGCCGACCTGAGGCAGGTGACGGGCTGAAGTAAGGTCCCGGAGGGCCAGAAGACCGAAACGGGATTGGGTGCTGACTGAGTTTCCGGGGCGGTTGTCCCAGAGACAGATGCCGATCCCGATAATAATATAATAATGCCACTTGGAGAGCAATCATTGGTGATTGGACGGGGCGCCTTAGCCTGCAAGCCTACATCTACCAGCCAAGACATAAAGCCTACCAGCATTAAATGCTCCCCATGTGTGCATTAAATGCCTGCCAGGCAATGATGAGGAAAACCTCAAATCACATTTAATGCCTGTCAGAAAGACGCCGAACTGCTCAGCCAGAGTACTGTACGACAAGACCGGTAAACAGTACCTGAACAGTGCCACATTTAAGGCCACTATAAATAGCAGCCCACCTCATTTATTTCTGGGTTGTTGAATCTCCAACTTTCAGACTCTCTCTCTACTTTCTCTCTCTAGACTTATAATAAATCTCTGTAAGAATTTGTAAGCATATCACAAGTGCCGACCTTGTACGAGAGGCCGACTCAGTGATTAGATAATAAAACCATAATTAAACCGTATCTCTTAGTTATTTTCTCATCCCATATTTCCGTTACTTGTTTCTTTGATTGTTGATCGGAAACGTCCGTCAACAGTTTGGCGCTAGAGGAAGGGCCCCATAAGTTACTTGGTGTCAATTTTTTGATCTTGTGGAACTCCACATCGCATTCATCTTTTTCCCACTTTTCGCTCCCGAAAACTACTCAAAATGGCTTCCTCAGGCCACGATGACTACACCCAGCAGTCCGGCTCCCAATCCCACAGGCGCAACGGCGGGGAGACCTCCCGCCGAGCTCAGCAGGGGGCCCTAGTCCCTGTCCCGCCAGTTTCCACTTTCGCTACGGCCATGCAGCAGCCTGACGTCCTCAAGGCCCTCGAGGGGGTCTTCGCAAAGGCGCTCGCAAGCCAGGCGGCTGGGGCAAACACCGTGGCGCGCACGGAAAACCCTGGCAATACCCTGCTCCATACCCCCAAAAAGGGGGCCGGGGGGCAGAAGAAGAACCCGACGAAATCCAAAACTACGGCCCAATCACCCAACCATGAGGCCCGGAACAGCCGTGACAAAAGCACTAGACCAGCACCTACCGAGCAGACGGGTGAAAGCCGTCCAGAGCAAAGCCTCCAAATCGTCTGCCGTTCTGTTCACCAGCGCCTGGGTGACAAGAGCCAGGCCAACCGCGACCTCCGGGAAGTCATTGAGTGAGGCAAAACCATAGGTCGCGACACTGACAAAGTCGCGACCCTTAAGTGCAGAATCGCCGAACTGGAGGGCCGGCACCCATCTAGGAGTGAGCTATCGCTCCCTCCCTATCCTCAATCTTACGCACGGCTGACCCTCCGAGTCGCGGACGACGCTTCACCTCTTTTCCCCCAACCTCTTACAGGAAGCCATCCCGAAGAAGATAAAGGTGCCGCAGCTTGGCCTCTACGACGGGAGTTCGGATCCGGAATCCCACATCGGCCTGTACACATCTTGGATGGACCTGCACGGCGCCTCTGACGCCCTACGCTGCCGTATGTTCTCCTTAAGGCGAATGGGCTGCTACCAGACCCAAAGCCAATGTTCACTGATAAGGATAAGGTGGATAGGTCCCGTTACTGCACCTATCACAAGGCGCACGGACACAACACTGACCAGTGCCGCAACCTGATCTCGGCACTGTTGAAGCTGATTGATGACCCGCAGATGAAAAGATTCACCCACTCCAGGGAGAAGAGAAAGAAGGGGGGACGCTTCGAGGAAGGCGTCGACAGTGATGACGACGCCGACGTGAACCCTAAGAGGAAGAAACCCCAGCAGGGCGGCCCCCACGAGATCATGACCTTCTGCTCTGCCGACCAAAATGAAGCCGGCATCTCCAGGGGCAGGAAGAGAGAGCGGTCCCCACCCACCGGAACCTGCCAGACCGACCATCCAACCCGGCGCGTCAACACCAGCCGGGGTGAATCCCTCCTTTCCAGGAGGCAGACCAAGGCCTACGCCCGGCAGGCCTATTACGCCGGGCAGAGGGTGATGCACACCGACAGCAGGCCGGCGTCGGAGCCGACCCCAAACAAAATCTCCTTTACCGATGAGGATGCCTTTCTGTTCGACCACCCCCACTCTGACGCCCTGGTGATCACGGCGCCGATCATGGCAATAAAGATCCATCGTATCATTGTCGAAACGGGGGCCTACGCGAGCATACTCTACTATGATACTTGTAAAAAGATGGGGATCGACGCGAAAGATGTGCAGCCCTGCCACGAACGGATCCAAGGCTTTAACGGGCAAACGACTGCCCCCGTCGGCCAAGTCACGCTGTCGATCCGGTTTGGGGAGAAGGGGCAGCCCACGAAGACGATTCTGGAAACCTTCAAAATCGTGGACTGCCCAAGCGAGTATAATGCCATCCTGGACAGGACGGCCCCGTACAAGCTGAAAGCTGCCGTTTCCATATTCCACTACTCCCTGAAGTTCCCGACCTCGGACAGAGAGGGTACTCACCGCGGGGACCAAAGAGAGGCGCTGGAGTGCGTCCTGACCATCCCGCGCGCCGAGATAAATGCGGCGGATCCTCTCGCCGAGGCGACAGATGCCGAGCCGGTACGTGATGGTCCTAGGGGCAACTGCATGCTGGGAAACCAGACAGGTTCGCACCCTTTGACCACTATGAGTGTCGCCCCAGCCGGCACAGGACTAGAGATGGTGATGTCCAACCCAGACGCCAGGCCGGATGGTCCCAACCGGAGGGACGACCGCATGCTGGGAAACCAGATAGGTCCGCTCCCCTCGGTTAGGGTTGACGCCGGACAAACCGAGGAAGAGCCCAGGGTTGACCTAGACCTGGACAGGGGAAGAAGGGCCGACAAAGACCCGGTCATCGAAGAAGACGAGCTCGACCCCCGGACCCAGTTCGAAGAGAAACGGGGGACAAAGAGGGCCGACCCTATGGACGAAGTGGAAATCATCTTCATTGACGAGGACACTTGTCAGAAGCAACTCCGGATCGGGAGCAAATTGTCGGGGCCGCTCAAAGCCGAGCCGATAAAGTTCCTTCAGAAAAACGCAGACGTCTTTGCATGGACCCACGAAGACATGGTCGGCATCGACCCGCGGGTCGCCTGTCACCGGCTGCAGGTCGACCCCACGGTTAAGCCGGTCATGCAAAAACGAAGGAAGCTCGGCCCGGACCGACAACAAGCCTTAGAAGAAGAGGTGATCAAGCTCAAGGATAACGAATACATCCGCGAAGTCCGGTACTCGACCTGGGTAGCCAACCCGGTACTTGTGAAGAAGAGCAGTAGAGCGTGGCGCCTGTGCATCGATTTCTCTGATCTGAACAAGACCTGCCCCAAAGACAGCTACCCTCTCCCCCACATCAATTACATTGTCGACGCCACCTCGGGGCACGAGCTAATGAGTTTCATGGATGCCTACTCCGACTACAACCAGATCCCCATGCATCCGGACGATGAAGAACATACCTCATTCTACTCGGCGCGCGGGCTATATTGCTACACGATGATGCCGTTTGGGTTGAAGAATGCCGGGGCCACCTACCAACGCTTTGTGAATAAGATGTTTGCTAGTCTGATAGGTGTGTGTATGGAGGTGTATTTAGATGACATGTTAGTCAAATCCGTGTATGCATCCAACCATGTAAACGATCTCAATAAAATGTTCTCTATTTTGTGTGATTATTCGATGAAGTTAAACCCGAAAAAATGCACTTTTGTCGTTGGTTCGGGAAAATTCTTGGGATACATAGTCAGTCAGTGTGGCATCGATGCAAACCCCGAGAAGATCAATGCGGTGCAAGACCTCCGACCACCTACGTCGATCAAGGGGGTTCAGAGTCTGACCGGCAAACTCGCCGCCCTGAGCAGGTTCATCTCAAAGTCCACCGACTGTTGCAAGCCTTCCTTCGACGCCATCAAGAAAAACCACAAGTTCGAGTGGACGCTAGACTGCCAAAAAGCGTTAGAAGTGATCAAGGAGACCCTCAGCCAGGCTCCGACAATGCAGAAGCCCCGTCCAGGTGAGATGCTTTATCTGTACCTGGGAATTTCTGACGTGGCCATAAGTGCCGCCCTGATCCGGGAGGAGGATTCGAGCAATTCCCGATCTACTATGTGAGCAAGGCGCTTCACGATGACGAGCTGCGGTACCCGCCCATGGAGAAGCTGGCCTTCGCCCTGGTGACCGCAGCCCGAAAGTTGAGGCCGTACTTCCTGGAATACTCGGTCACTGTCCTTACAGCCTACCCACTTAGACAAATCCTGCACCGACCTGACACCTCAGGTCGGTTGGTGAAATGGGCGGTGGAACTAGGACAATAGGACATCCATTACTGACCCCGAACAGCAATGAAGGGGCAGGTACTATCGGACTTCATAGCCGTATTCACGCCGGGAATCGAAGAGGCGAACGGCGAGGACCCTTGGGTGATGTACGTTGATGGGTCCTCCACTGCCGGACGAGCAAGCGGGGGGTCGTCCTCGTGGATCCCCAAAAGCAACTCTTTTGTCATTCAATCCAGTACCTCTTCCCGGCGACCAACAACGAGGTCGAATACGAGTCATTGCTGTCCGGGCTCGCCTTGGCCGAAGCTATGAGCTTAACCGACCTCATCATATACTCCGACTCGATGCTAATGGTCAAGAAAGTTTCCGGGGAGTTCGAGGTCATGGAACCAAGGCTGGTCCCATACTTGGGAATGGTGAAGAAGAGATTGGCCAAGCTCCGGACCAGGATAGAACACATTCCCCGGACAGAGAACGTGCAGGCCGACGCCTTGGCCGCCTCGCCTCAAGTGCTGGTATGAAAAGTGTCGAATATGTCCAAGTCTGTCACAAAGAACAACCCTCGGTGCTCAGCGTTCCTGTCCTGAGTGCCGGCCAGGCCTCTGCAGACACGGAACCGAGCTGGATGGTCCCGATCCGGTCGTATCTCGAGACCGATGCGTTTCCGTCTGACCCAAAGGAGGCCAGGAGGCTCCGTACCCGGGCAGCTCGATTTACGATCGTGGCTGGGGAACTATTCAAGAGGGGATACTCGACGCCTTTGCTCCAATGCGTGGACGAAAAGGGTGTCGAGTACATTCTCAAAGAGGTTCACGAGGGTGTATGCGAAAACCACTCCGGCGGATACGCCCTCGCCCACAAAGAAGAGTCGGACAATAGGTATCTTCCGAAAGCCGAACCGACTCCCAGAGCCGAACCGAAGACCCGGTCGAGCGCAAGCGCCGAGCTGAATTCCAAATTTAATTAGTCCAGACATCCCCGCGGGCCCGTCCACGAGACCGGAATTTGTTCTGTTCTGATACCGGTGCCGACCTGAGGCAGGTGACGGGCTGAAGTAAGGTCCTGGAGGGCCAGAAGATCGAAACGGGAACGGGTGCTGACCTGAGTTTCTGGGGCGGTTGTCCCAGAGACAGATGCCGATCCCGATAATAATATAATAATGCCACTTGGAGAGCAATCATTGGTAATTGGATGGGGCGCCGTAGCCTGCAGGCCTACATCCACCAGCCAAGACATAAAGCCTGCCAGCATTAAATGCCCCCATGTGTGCATTAAATGTCTGCCAGGCAATGATGAGGAAAACCTCAAATCACATTTAATGCCTGTCAGAAAGACGCCGAACTGCTCAGCTGGAGTACTGTACGACAAGACCGATAAACAGTACCTGAACAGTGCCACATTTAAGGCCACTATAAATAGCAGCCCACCTCATTTATTTCTGGGTTGTCGAATCTCCAACTTTTAGACTCTCTCTCTACTTTATCTCTCTAGACTTGTAATAAATCTCTGTAAGAATTTGTAAGCATATCACAAGTGCCGACCTTGTACGAGGGGCCGACTCAGTGATCAAATAATAAAACCATAATTAAACCGTATCTCTTAGTTATTTTCTCATCCCATATTTTCGTTACTTGTTTCTTTGATCGTTGACCGGAAATGTCCGTCAACAAGGAGTTAATCGCAACATAATAATACTATGAAGTTACTTGAAGTATAGATCGATATTCTTTTGGTCGAATACTTTGAGATATACCAGATTCGCTGACACGAATATCGGCGAGGGTCTGCTCGAGAGGAGGGGGATATGGAGTATGGGTAAGTATGCCGTAGTAGTGCAAGAGATGGTTATTTTTTAGGGGTTTAATGCACCAAATCCCCTTGTATTATATGAAATCTGCACGTTTTCCCCTGTTATTTAAGAAATTACGTCAAACCCATTGTATTTAATATATGCATGCATACTCGCCATTTGATGTAAACGCCGTTACTTTAATACTGACGACGCTACTTTTTTGTCGAATTTACCGTTATACCCTTACTTTATCAATGAATTTACCATTATACCCTTACTGTTAAATATGTTGATTTAAATATGTTCTAAATTATAAATAATATAATGATTGTATAAATATTATTCTATATTCTAAATTAAATAACAACTCACTAAATATATTTTAAATTAAAAATAATAAATTATTGAATAAATTGATAAAAGTATATTTAAATTTTTTACTAAAATTTATTTTACATTTATATTTTTTAATTTATTTAAATAAAATTATCATTTTATTTTTATTAAATAGTAATACATTTATTTATTATTTTCAAATTTCACATTTTATTACATTTGATTTAACTTTTATTTTATTTAAGTTATATTTTATTTATAATTACTTTAGTTTGTGATTATTTTATTTTTTATTTTTTGTTTGATTAAGTTTTTCTCTGTTCGTGTTGTTTTATATAAATGTGTGTAAGAAATGTACCATAGGATGATGGTGGTAGAGTGGTTTGAAGGGTTGCCTAATGGTGTTTATGCATGAGTTCGAATCTTGGGAGTAGCAGCCAAACATTTATTTTTGCCTAATAATGGATAGAATAGTAAAGGGCGAAATACTAAATTGTAATTTTAAAATAAAAAATTTTAGAAAAAAATGAATAATTTTCGCATTAAGTTGGACGGAGAGGGGGGAATCGTGCAAAAGTTAGTTAATACAAGAGGGTCTGACGCAATTTTTGAAATACCAGGGGAGAACGCGCAAATTTCCTGTAATACAGGGGGGGTAATGTATATTTTACCCTATTTTTTAGCAGAGGAATTGAAGCAACAGGATTGGCATTCCAAAAGGCAATGCGCTGGTCGAACTCAGGATTTTGTGGGGGACTCGCAACCTAGAAGGGCAATTTTTTTAGCCAAAGAGTAGATGCCCAAGAGTAGGGTGTTCTAGGTTTGACATACATGAATTTTTGCTTTCAGTTGGGAACGTTTGAGGGGATATCAGAAATAAAATGGGCATTGTTTCGACTCTTCAAATATAGCCCACTAGCCTGTGTCGAAGCTAAGTAGCAATGAAAGAAAAAGTCTAGGTCGACATAACCTAAACGAACAAAGGAAAGGACAATGTAGGTTGTTAAAATCGAATTTAGTTGGGAGGAAGATGGTTGAGAGCTAGGCCGTATATACTGCATAGCTCGAGCAGAGGCCCGCAAATAGGGAAGCGGACGCCCAAATCAAACTGACCCTGAAAGAAGGTGTATAGTCCTCGGGAGGTTGGTCGTAGGAGTTCTTTTCGTTAGGGCCGATGGCAGCCGCGGGATGGCCGATTTCATTAAACTCGAGCCAATTGAGGAGGTTCAAGCGTGAGCGAAATATTTTAGCTCGACGTCGAGGATTGGGTTGGCTGGTGGATGGACTAGTTTTCTCAATCAAAAAAGGTGATAGTATTTATGAGAGGTGAAGGAATGGTCGATGCTGCAGGATTGGATTAAGGGCCATCATGGTTCTCTTCATCCGCCTCGTCGGCTGCATCATAGAAGCCAAATGGTCGACGAGAGTGGTTGGGGGGTGGGGGATGGCTTGAGATGTAACGCCCTGTTGTTTTTAGAAGAAAAATACCAATTTTTTCCAAAAGTCAGAGTTAAATTTTCGCGTTTCATTTTAGAATATAAAATTGGCTAACGGGCATTCTTCAATCCAAACTCGATATATTAACTTAAGTACCAACTCATGCCATTCGAAATAAACCATCACAAATCAACACTTAACCACATATTCAAACCAGACATAATATGGCATGCTCATCAATAAGATTTGAAAACAATATCATAATACTTAGCTAAGAAATTCAAGTTATGCATATCAATTCAATTCATAATCGAAACCTATTCTTCAAAACAATCACATAAGTATGGCAAAATCATAACAATAGGCGGAAGCATAAAAGCAGTTCATAATAATAAATAACAATGACCCCACTTGCCCGTCTTGTGCAACGGCCACCAGCTCAACCAAAAAAGGGGAAAAATAGTGGGGGTGAGCAAACAACAAGCTCACCGTGGGAATACCATGCAGTATATTCAATATAATGACTTAAATTCATAATCGCAGCATAGACAACAAATCACTACGTCTACCTTCTATAAAACCCTGCTATCTCATGTGCACACAGCTCCTGACGGCATAACCCCTCGTCGGGAACTAACCATTGGCATAACCCACAAGGAGTAGCAGTAGTAGTGAGTAAGGGTCGAACCCACAGGGAGTGAAATTTAATTGTAATTATTTTCTTCAATTGAAATTGCGGAAATAATAAAATCAAATGCAGCAAATAAAGATACTAGAATTACGGACAACGAAATAAAACCAAATGCAACAAATAAAGATAATTAATTAAATGGATGGATGAAGAAGTACGAACAACGAAATAAAATCAAATGCAACAAATAAAGATAACTAATTAAATGAATGAGGAAGCTTCTAGTCCACGGTTTTGTTTACATCCTCGACCGACTTGTCTAATCAATTTTGGTATCAAATCTCGTTATTTTATGGAATTACTAGCCCTAGGTAAAAACACGCTCTACTACTTTCCTCCACGTTCATTATTCACACCATTTTTTTTTAGAAATTCAACACCCAACTGTCCACGTCTAAGTTACCTCACACAATCTACATCAAGCAGAATAATCACTAGCACATTTCAAAAATATAAACAGTTCGAGACCAACTCACCACACATAAAACACATAAATGTCAATTGTCATTTCTTTGTTCCTCAAACAACAACACTTCAAGAATTGAACCAGAAATCATTAACCAAGTCATCATAACTAGCATGCTAATTTCAACGGACACTCAAATCATTATCACAAAATTCCACACACTTCAAAAAAACTCAATTAAATCATGTTTTTTTTCTTTTCAATCGAAAGCAGCTAGACAACCAAAAACAACAAAAGACCTAACCAAATCAACAATAACTAAAAAACAAAACAAAGCAAACATATATTGCACAGAAAATATAACATAGATACAGCCATCAACAATCCTCCCCAAACTAAATCTCTACTATAAAGAAAATACGGGAATCGAAGTCATCGGATCATCGACGGGTAGTCCTCCTTGATCGCAGCTGTGCATTCTCCTTCCCCCTTCAGACAGTCTGGCCACATGCTCTTTTAGCTCGCCATTCTCCAGTTTCAACCTCTTGTTATCTGTCTCCAGCCTCTTGTTCTCCTCCTCGAGCTCCTCGGCTCATCTATGCAGCTGGTCCTCTACACGTGAGCTGTTCCCATGGCTCGCACTCGGAAGGTCTGGGAGCTGCGCTGTAACCTGGGGCATCGTCGGGTGGTCCATCTTGTTGTTGCGGCCGACACGTATTGTCGACACCCTTCTAATCAGCACTCAACCCTGTAGCTTGCGTCCAATGTCGACACTCTTCCAATCGACACTCGACCCCGCAGCTCTACCTCGGCGTGCTCGGCAATGCATGTTACCAAAACTCCCAGTGTTATCTCGTCATTTCGACTACCTGCGACGAGCAATGTTTCAACGTAGTGGTCGTCTGAGTGCATCGTGTGGCCATGGAATGTGCCCCATATCTATCGCATCATGTCGTTGTCCACTACATTTTTGTTCGAGCTCTGCCCGATGTATAAATACACGATCATTCGCTGCACATAGTGGATGATTGGATTCCGGATGGATGTGCTGTGCGTTCCCGCTTCCGGTGTGGCGAACTCGCTCCAAACATCCTTCTTGTGTACCTCAAACGAACTCGCTACTGGGGCATCATGGGGCAGCCATAGTGCGTCTGCAAACTTGGAGTAGCTCCACTCGAGCACTCGGTTCCCCAGCTGGAACTCCAACGTATCCTCAGTCTTCTTCCGAAAAATGCTGAGGAACTCGAGTGTTAGGTGCACGAATACCGGACATTGTCCCGTCATCACCTTCCTCCATCCCATAACATCGAGCATCCGCATCACATCATCGAGTAACCCTAGAGTTTTCAACAGAAACTCATCGACATATATTGTGGGGACTATCTTCTGCCCCGTAAAACACTCGTAACAATCTGCCTGAGTCCATGAATGGAATTGAATGCCGCGAGCGTTGGGGAAGTTGATAGGCCCTCTACTTATTCTGTCCTCTTGTGCTGGGACAAGGTCGACGGCGGGTTCATCTATATCAGTGGTTGGCGGAGTGTCGGCTAGGGTAGATGCAAGCGAGGAAGGCAGCGAAGGCTCATCTCTCAATCTAAGCCTCTGAGAGGCCCGCTTCGACGAGCTCGGCTGCTGTGTGTTCTCAGTCGAAGGTTCAACCCGGCCGGAAGTAGCAGCCTTTTGTGGAGTTGCGGGTGGCTTGCTTGGTGGGGCAACATCCGTGACAGACTGAATCTGCGATGAACCGGCAACCCGTGATGATCGATGAGCAGCAGTTGCGACTATCTTCATCGACGAAGCCTCCTTTTGATGTGGCTCGGGTTCAGCAGTCAGTGGATTGAGCTCAGGCGTTGGGTCAATGGCCACTGTTCATTCTTTTCCTCGGTGGCGCTTGTGGAGATTCGGCAGTCCGAGACAAGATCTGAGGCGACCGACGAGTTGCTATGACCTGTTGAGGTTCGGGGTCGGCGACTTGAGACTGTAGGAAACCTGCAGATCCATCGGTCGATTGAGCTTCCCTCTGATGCGACTAAGAGTCAATCGCCTGAGACTATGGTGAACCGGTGGCATGAGATAATTTCTGAACAGCTGCAGCAGCTCTCCTTCTTGTAGTCGGCGGAGCTTCTCCCAGCCTGTGCTCAACTGCCGGCGGTTGGGACATATCGGGGACCTGAACTTGCGAGGAACTAGCAGCGGTGCTCTTTCTGGTAGCCGGCGGGGATTTTTTCGTGGACGTATGCGGGGCAGACGAGTAAACATAGAAACAGAAGGCGAGTAAACACATACAGCTCAAGTATCACCAGATACAATATATCATTAGACGAGGGGAAGTCGTTGTTCCCAAGATAACATCAGATGATAACCCAACAGACCCTTTTACGAAGAGCCTACCGGCGAAGGTTTTCGACCAACACAGAAGGAATGGGATTCAAGGCACGAGAGGCGGTGGTTTACCCTGCGGCAGATGTCAGCGGTGACAAAACGGAAGAATTATAAATCTCCAAAATAATAGATAGGTGCGTGTGTGCGACTAGTTAGATTAGTCTTTGAGAATAAGATTGAAAGAGACTAGACTTAATCGATAAAAGTTTTATATAGTATAAGTGGGAGATTGTTAGGGTATATGGGTTGATGTAATTGAGAGCAGGACAAAGGCTATAGAAGCGGAGCTGTAAAAGCTCGGCTTTCAGTTTCTGACAATACCATTTTGAATGAGAATTATGTTTAAGTCAAGTATTTGTGTTTGCAGTTTATTTATTTATGTGCGAATAAGATCCATTATTTTACATTGTAGATAAAATTGTTCGATGTGTCAAACAGAAAGATCATATTATCAGTTCCGTGTAAAATATAAATAAATGTGTCACGGCCTAGAAGGAGTTGAACTATCTGTTGTGAAAGGTTGTAGTGTAATTTTGATTCAGTTGATTTTTTACTGATGAATTATGCTAGTACATCTTAGGTGTATTGAATGGACCTATGGAGGAGAAGATTATTTTATGAGATTCGCGACAACAGAAGATTCAACGGCCGGAGACCAAAGGTTTTTTTTCTTGATCTAACTACAAAGAAGATGAGTCGATTTCGTTTTCTTTTCTATTCACTGATACTGACAATGTAAATGATCTATACCATAGTAATTAATGCGTTCTCTTAACCCGTAAGACAATAAACGGACATATGTGCTCAGCATTTACTTATTTGATTTACAAGGGTGATACCTATTTTGTTAGGTTTACATACTCGGTATTTTAGTAAGTAATGTTGTTTACATGGTGTGCCACTGAAATTGTTTACAGTTACTATGTCCTGGTCCGCCGAGTTGATGAGTTCTTGAAATAAGCTCAGGAGGGTTTATTATGTTAAGCTCTGCAGGCGGATCAATCTCTGACATAATAATTAAGAACTGAGTGGTACTAATTTCAGACGAAGAAATTGATTAATTATATTGTCAGTGATTAAATTAATCAATGGACGTTATATCTTAGACATATAGAGGTAATTCGGTCAATTAATTTCTGAGAACGAATTATTAGTGATTCGGAGCTAAATGGAGAATTCAATAATATTACTCTGGTAGAATGTTTTTCCGAGAACGAATTATTAGTAATTCAGAGCTAAATGGGGAGTTCAATAATATTACTCTGGTAGAATGTTCTATATTCGAATAAGGAATAAGCGTGAACACAAGGTGTGAACACAATATGTGAATACAAGGTGTGAATACAAGCTAAATGGAGAATTCAATAATATTACTCTGGTAGAATGTATTTCCGAGAACGAATTATTAGTAATTCAGAGCTAAATAGAGAGTTCAATAATATTACTCTGGTAGAATGTTCTATATTCGAATAAGGAATAAGTGTGAACACAAAGTGTGAACACAAGGTTTTGGAAAATCTAAATATATAAATATATATGAAGTTCTTCATTTGGTGGACTTAAGTAGTACAAATATTTTGGAAAATCTAAATATAAATGAAGTTCTTCATTTGGTGGACTTAAGTAGTACAAATATTTTGGAAAATCTAAATATATATGAAGTTCTTCATTTGGTGGACTTAAGTAGTACAAATATTTTGGAAAATCTAAATAGATATATATGTTCTTTCATTTGGTGGACTTGAGTTGAAGTAGTACGTACCTTTTCAATTTGTGGTAAAGACTGCAGTTTGGAAATATTTTATTTTTAAGAGAAAGTATGCACCTACTAATACTTTTGTCGTTTGCTATATATTTTCCAATTAATTAAACGTGATATATTATCATTTGAACACGTTTATGTATAAAATATCTATATGGTGTGTATATATAATGAGCGCTAGCGTATCCTAGGTACACTTCATTTACATCTGATAAATATATTTCATCATATGGTGTCATCAACTCTCCACTGTTGTGTTCCTAAAACTCATCATCAAATGATGAATATATATGATGGCATCAAATGATGTAAGACAAGATTATGAATATATGTAATTATTAATTATGAATACCTATAAACAATTTAAATAATGAATAAGGATACAATATATTAAAACAAAATTAGAAAATATTTTTATTTACTTTTATTTTGTGATGTGTTATTTTTAATAGGTATCATTTTAGATTCTTTTAAAAAATAGTTTTATTCATTAGATAATTATAATTAACATTTTTTATTCATGATGATTTTTTTTTGTAATTTTATAATTATTCAATAAAGAATATAGTAAAAAATGTTCACTATAATTATGTCATGAATAAACTTATTTTTTCAATTTTATAATATTAAATTTTCTAGTAAATTTTAATTTTATAATATTAATTTTTTTAGATAATTTACTATACTTTTTATTAGGTAATTTCAAAATTATAAAAACAATTACTATTTTTATGATTTAATAATTATAAAATTATAAATTTTCGGGATTTCCGTTCTTAGAAACTTTGCAAATTCAAAATTGTTGAAAATCTCCTTCATGTGGTTCTAGTACAGAATTCCCGAGAAGTCGACCTTTGTAGGAGTTTCCATCATCTCGAGAGTAGCCAGCACTACAATGGTGCGGGACCTTCATCTAATATAAGAATATTGGGAATTGTGTTTAAGTCAAGGCACATGAAGGCACGAGAGGCGGTGGTTTACCCTGCGGCAGATGTCAGCGGTGACAAAACGGAAGAATTATAAATCTCCAAAATAATAGATAGGTGCGTGTGTGCGACTAGTTAGATTAGTCTTTGAGAATAAGATTGAAAGAGACTAGACTTAATCGATAAAAGTTTTATATAGTATAAGTGGGAGATTGTTAGGGTATATGGGTCGATGTAATTGAGAGCAGGACAAAGGCTATAGAAGCGGAGCTGTAAAAGCTCGGCTTTCAGTTTCTGACAATACCATTTTGAATGAGAATTATGTTTAAGTCAAGTATTTGTGTTTGCAGTTTATTTATTTATGTGCGAATAAGTTCCATTATTTTACATTGTAGATAAAATTGTTCGATGTGTCAAACAGAAAGATCATATTATCAGTTCCGTGTAAAATATAAATAAATGTGTCACGGCCTAGAAGGAGTTGAACTATCTGTTGTGAAAGGTTGTAGTGTAATTTTGATTCAGTTGATTTTTGACTGATGAATTATGCTAGTACATCTTAGGTGTATTGAATGGACCTATGGAGGAGAAGATTATTTTATGAGATTCGCGACAACAGAAGATTCAACGGCCGGAGACCAAAGGTTTTTTTTCTTGATCTAACTACAAAGATGATGAGTCGATTTCGTTTTCTTTTCTATTCACTGATACTGACAATGTAAATGATCTATACCATAGTAATTAATGCATTCTCTTAACCCGTAAGACAATAAACGGACATATGTGCTCAGCATTTACTTATTTGATTTACAAGGGTGATACCTATTTTGTTAGGTTTACATACTCGGTATTTTAGTAAGTAATGTTGTTTACATGGTGTGCCACTGAAATTGTTTACAGTTACTATGTCCTGGTCCGCCGAGTTGATGAGTTCTTGAAATAAGCTCAGGAGGGTTTATTATGTTAAGCTCTGCAGGCGGATCAATCTCTGACATAATAATTAAGAACTGAGTGGTACTAATTTCAGACGAAGAAATTGATTAATTATATTGTCAGTGATTAAATTAATCAATAGACGTTATATCTTAAACATATAGAGGTAATTCGGTCAATTATTTTCTGAGAACGAATTATTAGTGATTCGGAGCTAAATGGAGAATTCAATAATATTACTCTGGTAGAATGTTTTTCCGAGAACGAATTATTAGTAATTCAGAGCTAAATGGAGAGTTCAATAATATTACTCTGGTAGAATGTTCTATATTCGAATAAAAAATAAGTATGAACACAAGGTGTGAACACAAGATGTGAATACAAGGTGTGAATACAAGCTAAATGGAGAATTCAATAATATTACTCTGGTAGAATGTTTTTTCGAGAACGAATTATTAGTAATTCAGAGCTAAATGGAGAGTTCAATAATATTACTCTGGTAGAATGTTCTATATTCGAATAAGGAATAAGTGTGAACACAAAATGTGAACACAAGGTGTGAACACAAGGTTTTGGAAAATCTAAATATATATGAAGTTCTTCATTTGGTGGACTTAAGTAGTACAAATATTTTGGAAAATCTAAATATATATGAAGTTCTTCATTTGGTGGACTTAAGTAGTACAAATATTTTGGAAAATCTAAATAGATATATATGTTCTTTCATTTGGTGGACTTGAGTTGAAGTAGTACGTACCTTTTCAATTTGTGGTAAAGACTGCAGTTTGGAAATATTTTATTTTTAAGAGAAAGTATGCACCTACTAATACTTTTGTCGTTTGCTATATATTTTCCAATTAATTAAACGTGATATATTATCATTTGAACACGTTTATGTATAAAATATCTATATGGTGTGTATATATAATGAGCGCTACCGTATCCTAGGTACACTTCATTTACATCTGATAAATATATTTCATCATATGGTGTCATCAACTCTCCACTGTTGTGTTCCTAAAACTCATCATCTTTTTTTATTTTTCCGAAACGATAGAGGTAATATATAAGAGCACAAAAGTGCAAAAAGAACAAATTACAAGATCCCAACAGGGTAATACCTAAGACCCCAACAGGGTAATGAGACAGGGGCCACCAACCCAAACTAAAAACACACCTAAAAACCACAAAAATAACAAACTGAGAGGACACGCACATGGCGGCCTAGAGAACTCAAAAAAAAGAAAAAAAGGAAAATGAAACACAGAGCCACTGCACAATGCCTAGCCTGAATTCATCTCCCAAACAAAAACAAACGAACACACCAACCAAGACTCGACAATACCACACACAAAAAAACACTGAAACAAACAAACAAACACTGAAGGACAATTAGAAAGCCCCTCCCCAATCGGTATAACACGCCAAGAACAAAAATGGCCGAGTGACCCAATCGCCCGACCCAGAAACTGCAATAGAGCGCCTAACTGAGTCAGGAAACATCGGGCACAACCCTTGTCCAGTCGAACAAACTCCTCTAGCACCCGGAGACCAAAACGCACCATCCAAAACAGTCATCAACGATGGTCCGAGCCTCGAGCGAATTTGACCGGCCCAGTAGGCGCCGACCGACATCCGGAACCAGGCTAATCGACAACAAACCGACACCCCAAACCGACACCCCGAACCCTGCCTTTTGAGCACCGAATTAGGATCGTCAACCACGAAATCGACCGCCGAAACCAGAGCCACCCAGCCACCTATACCTGAGCCGACCAAAGCCCCAAACCATAGCCAACAACCGCGACTTCGATGAGCCGTGAAGTACAAAATGGACGGACAAGTCTCCACCCCAAACCCGAATTCGGGGCCGCAGCCCTCTCCTGGAAGAGCACCCGAGGCCGCCGCGGCGGAGATACCGGAGGAGGAATAGCCGCCCGCCACTAGCTGCCAGTTCCGAGGCGAGAACCGGAAAAGCTGCGCGACCTCCTCCCCGGCGAAAAAGCACCCTCCGATCAGCGCATCTTCACAGAAAAGGGCCGCGAAGGCCAGGGGAACTACCACCGTGTGCTCACCGGCCCAACCGGGGAAGACGATTGAAAAAATCACAGAAAAGCGGCGATGGGATTAGGGATTTTCGAGCGGCGACAATGATGAATATATATGATGGCATCAAATGATGTAAGACAAGATTATGAATATATGTAATTATTAATTATGAATACCTATAAACAATTTAAATAATGAATAAGGATACAATATATTAAAATAAAATTAGAAAATATTTTTATTTACTTTTATTTTGTGATGTGTTATTTTTAATAGGTATCATTTTAGATTCTTTTAAAAAATAGTTTTATTCATTAGATAATTATAATTAACATTTTTTATTCATGATGATTTTTTTTTTGTAATTTTATAATTATTCAATAAAGAATATAGTAAAAAATGTTCACTATAATTATGTCATGAATAAACTTATTTTTTTAATTTTATAATATTAAATTTTCTAGTAAATTTTAATTTTATAATATTAATTTTTTTAGTTAATTTACTATACTTTTTATTAGGTAATTTCAAAATTATAAAAACAATTACTATTTTTATGATTTAATAATTATAAAATTATAAATTTTCGGGATTTCCGTTCTTAGAAACTTTGCAGATTCAAAATGTTGAAAATCTCCTTCATGTGGTTCTAGTACAGAATTCCCGAGAAGTCGACCTTTGTAGGAGTTTCCATCATCTCGAGAGTAGCCAGCACTACAATGGTGCGGGACCTTCGTCTAATATAAGAATATTGGGAATTGTAAGCAGATAACTTCGGCAGGCCGCGTGCGGCTGCTACAGCCCATGCTTCTCTCATGAAACTAACATTTTCGACTGAAACACGGTCTTTGTCTTACAAAAAAATCTGAATATTGATGAGAGACTTGAAAAATGTAAAAACATGTGTAAGAAGGTAGAAGAGACCGCCATCTGATTAGTCCAAGAAATTCTAAACAGATATAGGAGTTTTTCATTTGGTAGAATTGTGAGTTAACATTGAAGTAGTACTTTGAATTTGTGGTAAAGACTAAAGTTTGGTGAAGACTAAAGTTTGGAAATATTTTATTCTTAAGGAAAGTATGCTTCTACTAAGAGAAATTATTTTGCACTTAGTCAGTTATCTTTGTTTTTGTGTCGCATAGTTTACCTCATATTTATTTCACATTTACTCAATTTTCTTTGTCTTTCCGTGGCATATTTTATCGAATACTTAATTTGCACTTGTTCAGTTAACTTTGTTTGTCTGTCATATACTTATTTTATTTATTTTTTTATTTTTTTTTGAAAAATCTAAATATATATGGGAGTTCTTTATTAGGTGGACATGTGAACCAAGGTAGAAGTAGCACTGTGAATTGCTGGCGAAGACTATTGTTTGGAAATATTTTATTGGCTAAAGTTTGGAAAAATTTTATTCTTAAGGAAATAATTAAACCATAAAAAAATCATTTTTAAGATGCCATAAAAAAATTATTTTTAAGATACCTTAATTAATCAAATCATGTGAATTTGTCTGATTTATCCAAATATAGAAATATCGGCTGCAATATCAATTATGTGATTTAGTAAAAAATTTTCAACTAAATTGTGTAATTTATAATTTCATAAGTGTTTTATATTTTTCGTATAATTCTTTTGTGAAATGCATTTTTCATATACCTTAATTACGCAAATTTTATAAATCTGACGGATTTATTCAACCTGCAAATATTTACTACAATTATGGAAATATTGACAACAATAACCATTATGCGATTTGCAAAAATATGTTCTATAAAATAGTGTTAATGACAATATTAATTTAAATATTACGTAATAAATGTTATTAATTTTTTCTGTATTTAATTGAATTAATCAAATCGTGGATAATTAAGGAAATAATTAGACCATAAAAATTTACATTTTTACGATACCTTAATTACGGAGATCATGTAAATTCGGTGGATTTATTCATTTATAAGTATTCCAAAATAATTGTGTTAATGAAAATTTCTATTTAATTATTTTTTAATAACTATTTTTTGAGTCTTTTTTTATATATATAAAAAACGTGGGTCTCGATTTTGTATTGTACGCTGGGCAATTACATCCGTGGTAAAATTGAATATCATTTTTTGTATTTTATCGATAATGTATGAAATCAAATTATTTGTTATACTATATATTTATCAATATTTCTTTTTTCATATTGTTAAGCATTTTACTCTATATTAATGAAAGAAAAATCTGGAGAATACTATGATCGATACTTAGAAAAATTTGGAGAAAATTATGATCGATACTTCTTTGTAAATGTCCGTGGAACATATCAAATTATTTGGTATATATATTTATGTAAATCGATCAATCTATTTAAATGAACTACATCATCCACGCATCTTAACAACCATAACAAAAAGAAAATTGAGATACCCAATTGTACCATTACAATCTATCAACCCATGCCAAATCACATTGTAGTCGAGTTGAATTTCTGAATAAAAATTTTAAAATAATACCTATTTTAAAATGAATATAATGTAATTTATTATTAGTTACTTGCACCATACGAGTCATGTACTAATTTTAAATAGACACGTTTTATGTAATTTTGCACAATTTAAAATTCATATAACATATTCAACAAATTAATATTGGTAGATTGTATTACATATCTATATATATCTAAAAAGGTTGATGTAAAAATCCTTTTTTAGAAAACTAAAAATAATTGAGTTGATTTTTGACTTTCTATTTTTGTATTCTACTTTAAAATCGGAAGAAAAATCGTGAAAAGGCAGTGGATATTTCGATAATTAAGCATGAAATTTGCGTTAATTAAGCAAATGGATATTCTCCTTAATAATGGTGATATTTCCGTTAATTAAGCATGTGAAATTGATTGTCCATTGCAAAAATCATGGGACTTACTATCTATCCAAATACAATCCATAATTATCTTATCACTTTTGGTTAATAAAAAATATGTGAAATTGATTGTCCGTTGCAAACATCATGGGACTTACTATCTATCCAAATACAATCCATAATTATCTTATGACTTTTGGTTAATAAAAAATTGTATAAAAGGATATTCACTACCACCATTACAATACAGAGAATAATTTTTTATCGCATATACGCTTCCAGGCTGGGTACACTTGATTCCGTTAACAAAAGAAACAAACCTTTTTTGCGTCTGATAACACTCCGCATTATTGAAACCCATCACGAACGGGAGAGATGCATTCATATACTGTTTACAAACCTTTTTTGCGTCTGAGAGCACTCCGCATTATTGAAACCCATCACGAACGGGAGAGCTGTTATGCATTTCATATACTGTTTCATGATGAACAGGTAATATTTACCTTTGTTATTTCAATTTTATATAATTTAGAAAATTATTTTAATTAATATTTATAAATTTGTATCGTAGGGTGCTTTCATTAAATGCATAATACGATTATCCGAATATGAGAGCAACAAACTTTATATAAACTGAGAGCAGTCTAATTTTTGTAAAATATGTAAACTTTAAACGTGTTTTTATATATAAAATTGTGTATACTTTTAAACATGTTAGTTGGGAAAATTTTAAGGATATATATATGAGTGTATGCTAACTTTAAGTATATATATTTTTCTAATAAAATAGTCTAGACAAAATTGAGGTAATTTCACATTTTTCAATAATAATATAAAATATTTTAATACTTTCACATATATTATATAATAGTGTACGTATTCTTAATGTCTTTTGGTTGTAACATTGTTAACACATATAATATTAGATACTTTTAAACATATTTAGATAATTTTTTTACTCATTCTTTAATACCTATGTGCATAAAAAGAGAATAAGATTTATAAAAGATTTTCCGGCAATATACTAAATGTTAGATAAAAAATTTCATTTTATTTGTTATATAATATTTCGAGTTGCATTAATTTTGATTTGTATGTGTAAAATTGATAAATTAAGCGTATGAAAAGGAGCGTACGAATTACTGTAAGGATTTAAAAAATAAAAAATAAATCTAATTTTTGAATATTTTCTACTAACTTCTAAACGAATTTATGTCATAATTCGTCATAATTTTCCCACATCATGTCAATATTTATTTTATATATACTAGGTAAAAGGTAAATCATTATCTCAATATTTATTCTATATATTTCAAGTAAATCTTCTCATCTATCTCAACGGTCCGCAGATAGTATTTCATACTTTTCTATTCATAATCAAATATATCAAAACTTCACAAATTTTACTTCACAAAGAAAGTGTTCAATAATTTATATTTTTTTCCCTTCTTTGCAATCCATTTATTTTTGTTACATATATATAAATTATATTATTTTTAATATTTCACACGTTAAATATTTCAGAAAAATATATCATCCCGTGCGTTGCACGGGCTACGCACTAGTTGATTCCATATTTGTAATTTAACTTTTTATTTTTATCCGATCTCGGCATATCCCTAGTGATGTCTAGCACTGAGCTACTGACTTTAAAACAAAAAACGATAGTAAGGGCACTGTAGTGTTCTCATACGGAGATATTCTTAGAGGAATTTGTGGTGAAGACTAAAATCTAGAAATATTTTATTCTTAGAGGAAATATGCCCTTTCTAATACTAATAGTACCTTAATCTCATGAAAGCCAGTTGTTAGCCTGTTTAGTTTCGCTTTTTTTTTTTCTTATATATTTTGCAATGAATTAAACGTGATAAATTAGCATTTCAACACGTTTATCTATATGGTCCATATATATATATAATGAGCTTATCCCAGTTACATTACATCTGATAAAAATATTTTCATGGCAGCCACTCTTCAGTGTTGTGTCCCTAAAACTCATCATAAAATGATGAATACTTACTGTTCTACAATCACAGCTGAACCTGCAAAACCCATCCTCCATAAATCAATTAATTATCCTTTGCTGTCCAAAACTAGCTCACTATCATCCGCCTACCATAATTACTTGCAAGATCCTCAGGCTCAGGCTGTGCCCAAGCCCAAACTAGATAATATAGCAAATGGCTGGAGAGAAATTCAAGGGCTCAACAACTGGGAAAACCTTGTTTCACCCTTGCACCCTCTTCTCCGTGACGAGATCATTCGTTACGGTGAATTGGTGAAAGCAAGCTATGAGGCTTTCGATCTCGACCCCAACTCGAAAAGGTACTTGAACTGCAAGCACGGCAAGCATAGCCTGTTGCAGCAAGTGGGGTTGGGTGATTCGGGCTACGGGGTCACTAAATACATATACGCAACAGCCCCACCAATGAGTACTACGACTCAAAGTGGGCCCAGCAGATGGGTCGGGTACGTGGCAGCCTCGGACGATGAGTCTGTGAGCAGGCTCGGCAGACGTGACATCGTCATCGCATTCCGTGGCACCGTCACCAATGCCGAATGGATTGCCAATCTAAATACTTCCTTGACCCCTGCTCGCCTCAACCCTCACGACCCGAGGCCGGACGTCAAAGTGGAAGCCGGCTTCCTCAGCCTCTACACTACTTCGGACGAAAACAAGTTCGGGCTAACAAGTTGCCGAGAGCAGCTTCTGGCCGAGGTGTCGAGGCTACTGAACAAGCACAAAGACGAGGAGATAAGCATTACTCTTGCCGGCCACAGCATGGGGAGCTCATTGGCTCTTCTCCTAGCTTACGACATAGCGGAGCTCGGCTTGAACAGGCCATTTAAGGCTCCCATCACGGTTTTCTCCTTTGGGGGGCCCAGAGTTGGGAACTCGAGGTTCAAAGAGAGGTGCCAAGAGTTGGGAGTCAAAGTGCTCAGAGTAGTGAATGCCAAAGACCCCGTCACCAAGCTGCCAGGGATTTTCTTCAATAACGACATGATGAATTTTAATCAATTACCTTGGAGCTGCTCTTGCTACGCGCATGTTGGTGTCGAGTTGGTGCTCGATTTTTTCAAGATGCAAAACCCGTCTTGCGTTCATGACTTGGCAAACTACATTAAGTCATTATCCTGTCCGTCTCCGTCACCCAAAAAGAATTTGTCGAAAAAGTCCACACGATTCGTTGAGGGGCCATGTTCGCAGTTGACAAATGCAGCCACTAATATGTTGAATATGGTTCACGCGCAGTGGGCATGATCTTTCATCATCTTTATACATATGTACAAAACACTAAACCAAATCATTCTTTAATTATTTTTTATTACTAGCTAATTTCATTGATTTGATCCTCCACATTGGAACACTGTATATAATTAATTACATACATCATCAATGTACTTTGGTTGAGGGAACTGCGCCTATTCACCTTTACAACTAATTATTTTGGTCAAATATTTGAACTTCCGACCCTATGTCGTCAATCAGTTGCACAATTAATTGGTCAAACTTGAAAAATTAGGCTACACATTCTAATAAGAAATTTTGGTGTTTAAAGGCGGCAAAAATTCAATTTTAGTCCTCTAAGTTGGTCATTGTCCAGTTTTAGTACACCAACTTTCTCCTCTTCCAAAATAGTCAACTATGTTACAATTTTCATCAATTTTAGTACAGTAATCCCGAGGGGCTGGATTACGTGTTGACGTGGAAAATTGTAATCATTCCATGTCCAAGTCCTATCCATACACGTCGTTTCAATTCTTCTCCACATCATCACGTAATCCGGCCCTTCGAGATTAATGTACTAAAATTGACGAAATGATAACATAGTGGACTATTTTTGATGAGGAGAAAGTTTTTTTTTTTTTTTTTTTGAAACCACTCCGGAGGGTGGGGGTTTAGGCCAGACCCCCAACCTGTATATATATAAAAAGCCTTAAATGGGCTGGAAAGTCACAATTCTACAAGATGGATCGCATTGGAGGGACAAATAATTTGTTGAAAAAGTCCAAACGATTCGTTGAGGGGCCATGTTCGCAGTTGACAAATGCAGCCACTAATATGTTGAATATGGTTCATGCCCAGTGGACGTGATCTTTCATCATCTTTATACATATGTACAAAACACTAAACCAAATCATTCTTTAATTATTTTTATTACTAGCTAATTTCATTTGATCGTCCACTTTGGAACACTGTAATTAATTACATACGTCATCAATGTATTTTGGTTGAGGGAACTGCGCCAATTCACCTTTACAAGCTAGCTGGTCAAATGTTTGAACTTCCAACCCTAGGTCGTCAATCAGATACACAATTAATTCGGTTCGCTATACAGTACGTACGAGGTGAATCGCAACGAAAATAAACTAACACTATAAAAAAATTTGTATATTCCAACAAGAAATCCTATGGTAATATATTCCAATAGAAACTCCAATGGATATTCTAATGGCATAATGAAAATATTCCGTTTAAATGTGTTTTTCATTGACATAATTATAAATATATGTATATTTCATGGTCAATTGAACATCTCAAAGGGAACTTGTGTAATTTCAATTTTCACCATAATTAAGTGGGCCCCACCACTAACTCTTCCCCTCCCTTCTCTCACACACACAATTACACAAACATAAAAGATTTATTTATTTATTTTTTTTTAACTCACGCACACAAGTCCACACACAGACACACACAGTCACCACCACTCACCTACCACCGCCAGAATCCACCCGCGACCGCCACCACAGCTACCGACCGTCCTACGCCACCGGACTCCGACTGCAGCCGGCCTCCGATAGCAGCCAGTCTCCGCCCGCAGTCTGCCTCCTCCCTCCGCCGTCAACTTAGCGACCAGCCCACCATGGAAGCTGCTTCATACAACTGCGACCTCCTCCGGCTGTACGGTGGTGGAGCAGACCGACATCCGTGGCAGCACCACCATGTCACTCGACTTCGACGTCGTCCAGAACAGTCACAACGGGTAGCTGTCAGACTGACTTGCCCTGCAACTACCTGACCCGCGGCTTCCTCGGAGAAAACGAAACGCAACGGAGCTCTAAGAGCCGCTGCCGCATCACCGGCGACGAGGATGAGTACGACTGGCAGAGTCGAGGTATCACCGGCAGCGGCGAGAAGGGATGCAGTGGATTGAGATGTTCAACTCAAGGGCTTATTTTTTGAAAATTTAACAAGTTTGAGGGACTCTTTTGCAATATCAACAATTTTAATATATTACAATTTAAGCCATGGGCCCAATTTGTAATTAATCAACTATAATTAATATTTAAACATTTTTATTTAATAATTAATAATAATAATAATAATAATAATAATAATAATAATAATAATTTATTAATTATAAAAAACATGATTATCATTAATATTTATTTATTTGCTATTTATATTATTTACTTATTAAAAAAATTAGTATGTATGTATGTAAAATATATTGTGTGCAATCTAACCGATATTAAAGTGCAATTCGTTCAACACTATGATGCACATTGTCGGTCTGTATTGTGCATATTGAACCAACCGAATTTTTTGTCCCAGATCAAATTGAGAATGAACATAATTTATTGATTTATTTGGTTCGGTTAACCGAATCATCCTAAAATAATCGAAATAATTTTCTATATATATTAAAATTATATTTAATATGTTAATAATTTTATTTAGTATTTTTATGTTATATTTGGTTGAAATATTTTGGGTTCGGTTGATTTCGATCTCTATTGTGCAACCCGATAGTTGTGATAAAGTGCTTGAAATATATAGTGAAGTACTGTAGTTTCTGTAAAGTGCAACGTGTTGTTTTATAAAGTGCACCGTCTTGTTTTATACAGTGCAGCGTGTCGATAAAAGTGCACTAATTTATGTAATTACATATAAAATATGATTTTTTAAAAACTTGATTTAGTATGTATAATTGTACATATTTATTATTGAATTAATTGAAATAATTTATTATTTAATTTTATAAAAATATATTTATTATTTTACTTTTTCATAATATTAAAATTTTACATATTAAAATTTTTAAACATTGTACAATTTATTTATCATTAATAATCATTTATAAAAATGGTGCTATAAATTACACATTTGCCCATTAAATAAAATGAAAAATACTCAAGGTTTATAAAATTGCAAATCATGCCCTCAACAATATCTTCAAATAAGCCATCGATCGCCGACATTGTCTACGACGGTTTTTTTCCGTCCGCCATTAATGGCGAACGAGCTTGTAAGTCACAACTTAATCTGCGAGGTGTAGAAGGACAATGGATCGACGATGGCTGGTGTGCGACGGATCTTTGGCGGTGGATGAGGATGTCGGAGATGGCAGGTTAGAGGCGGCAAAATTGAGCTCGACCTCTTCCGGCGGCGAGCGAGACCCGGTGGTCGTGCGGTTGCGCCGAAGTCGTCGGTATATGAAGTCGGCGGTATTCTGCGAGAGTCGGGCTATCATGTGCCGGGGGTTGGACGGTGGCGGACGGCCGATATATGGAGGTCGGCAGCGACGCGAGGAAGACGATGGTTATGGCATGATGGACGGTGTGTGGACGACGATGGCATCTGTTGTGATGGACGGCGCGCGTACGGAGACAGCGTGGCGATCACCGGCGTGTGGACGGCAACAGCCTGGTGTTGCGACGAGCTGTGAAGTTTTTTTTTTCTTTTATTTTTTTCTGTTGAGATGTGGAAGGTGTTGTGTGTGCAGGTGTGTGTAGGCGGGTGGGAGTGTGTGTGCGTGTGTTGTGTGTGTGTGGTCGTGTGTTTGTGTGTGCTAGTGGGTGATGTGGCGTGTATGTGTGAGGGAGAGAGAGACATAGGTGAGGTGGCAGGTGGGTAAGTGGGCAACTGGTTGTGTGGTGGCGTGGGTCCCATTGTTTTGGTGTTGAAAAATACAAAATTACCCTTAGTGAAGGAATAATTTTGGCTTTACAAACAATAATATAATATATGATTATATATATATCATGACTAAAAAATGTTAATTATAATTATCCCATAGACACTAGTGATTTAGTCTATCATTATTGTGTAGTCTATCGAACTTATTTTTCTGTGCACTTCAATTTTAGCAAACTTTAATAATTTTTCTTTCAAAATTTTTATATTATAAAAAATATATTTAGTATTTATAATTTTTATTTCATATATTATATATATATAGGGATTGGTTCCAATGCATCCGCTTATTTAAAGTGAGGACGTGAGACTCATTCCTAGCCACAAGATTTAGATCTTGATTTAAATAATAATTCTTTATTTTTATTATTTAATTCTTTATTTTCAATTATTTACATATTATTATGACCATTGACCGTTGACTCTGGCGTTGACTGTTGCCTTCCGGCGTTGACCATTGACTTCTGGTGTTGACCGTTGACTTCCGGCGTTGACCGTTGACTTCCGGCGTTGACCCGTTGACCTTAGTATGCATCATGTATGAAAGAATAATTAAAGACAACTAACCTTGCAACTAAAGACAGCTAACCTTGCAACCGCAAAGAGAACTAACCTTGCAAACTGAATACATCTAAATATTGCAAATAAAAACAACTAACCCTGCAACAAGATAGAACTAACTTTGCAACTACAGACAACTAATCTTGCAACTAGAGAAAATTAACATTGCAACTAGACAGAACTAACCTTGGAACTAAAGATAACTAACCTTGCAACCAAACACAACTAACCTTGCAACTAAACACAACTAACCTTGCAACCAAAGACAACTGACCTTTCAACTAAAGATAACTAACCTTGCAACTACATACTTGCAAACTGAATACAACTAAACATTGCAAATAAAAACAACTAACCCTGCAACAAAATAGAACTAACTTTGCAACTACAGACAACTAACCTTACAACTAAAGAAAACTACTATTGCAACTAGACATAACTAACCTTGCAACTAGACATAACTAACATTGCAACTAAAGACAACTAACCTTGCAAACTGAATACAACTAACATTGCAAATATAAACAACTAACCCTGCAACATTTTTACAATAACTTTGCAACATATTTACACTAACTTTGCCTCACCATATTTACTTCATACACAATACATATTATGGTCAACGGGTCAACGTCGGAAGTCAACGGTCAACGATGGAGTCAATAGTCAATGCCGGGGTCAACTAATAATTAATTTTATTATTTAATTAATGTATATTTTAATTGATTAACATAAATCCTTGATCTAGACAAAATGAGTGGCTAAGATTGAGTCTTACGTACTCATTTTAAGGAGTGGTCTCATTGGATCCACTCCCTATATTAGTAAAAAAACTGTTGACTATAGTAAAAAACTGTTCAACATATATAGAGTCAATGGTTGGTTCGAGCTACGGTTGATAAGGAGCTCGACCAAACAAACTTTTGTCACTACAAAGCTATCATAATTCATGTTCATGGGCTTTTTTTTATGAATACTCATCTTTGAAGGAGCCTGTAGTAATTGGAATTTTATAATTGTTCAATAAAAATATAATAAAAAAACTGTTAATTATAATTATGTCATGAACAAAAATGTTTTGTAATTTTATAATATTAAATTTTATAGTTAATTTTTTCTTACTATATTTTTATAAAACAATTACAAAACTACATCGTAAACATAAGGATGTAATTTGATCAATTAAATTTTGAGAGCGAATTATCTGTAATTTGGAGCTAATTGGAGAGTTCAATATATTACTATAGTGAAATATTATATTATTAAAATAAGGAATAAGTGTGAACGAATAGGTTTTCAAAAATCTAATAGATATGGGAGTTCTTCATTTGGTGGACTTGTGAACCTAGGTTGAAGTGTACTTTCAATTTGTGGGAAAGACTAAAATCTAGAAATATTTTATTCTTAGAGGAAGTATATATGCCCCTACTAATACTAATAGTACCTTAATTAATCTCATGAAAGCCAGTTGTTAGCCTTTTTAGTTTTGCTTTTTTTCTTATATATTTTGCAATGAATTAAACGTGATATATTAGCATTTCAACAAGCGCGTTTATCTATATGGTCCATATATATATAATGGGCTTATCCTAGTTACATTAGATGTAAGTACATGAGAAAAAAAATTTCATGGCAGCACTCTTCATTGTTGTGTCCCTAAAACTCATCATAAAATGATGAGTACTTACTGTTCTACAGTCACACAGCAGAACCTGGACCCATCCTCCATAAATCAATTAATTATCCTTTGTTGTCCAAAACTAGGTCATTATCATCCGCCTACCATAATTACTTGCAACCTCCTCAGGCTCAGGCTGTGCCCAAGCCCAAACTAGATATAGCAAGTGGCTGGAGAGAAATTCAAGGGCTCAACAACTGGGAAAACCTTGTTTCACCCTTGCACCCTCTTCTCCGTGACGAGATCATTCGTTACGGTGAATTCGTGAAAGCAAGCTACGAGGCTTTCGATCTCGACCCTCAGGACCCGAGGCCGGACGTCAAAGTTGAAGCCGGCTTCCTCAGCCTCTACACTACTTCGGAGGAAAAGGGCAGCAGCCAGTTCGGGCTAACAAGTTGCCGAGAGCAGCTTCTGGCCGAGGTGTCGAGGCTACTGAACCAGCCACAGCATGGGGAGCTCATTGGCTCTTCAAGACGGACAGGATAATGACTTAATGTAGTTTGTGTTATAATGATTTTGTGAATATTATATTTTTGATATATATATATAGATTTTAGTATCTTAGAGATTTGGTGTATATATTATTTTAGGGCTTCATTTGTATCTATATATTGGGTGCTCTTGTAAATCAATGGAAAAAGTAGTCTTTGGGTGAATGAATTGGTTTCACGTGTTTTGACATGGTATCAGAGACTGGTTAATTTTTTATATTTTTTTTTTCGAATTTGTTGAGGGTTTTTAGTTGCAGCCATTCGTTTATTAAAAAAAAAGTTTTATTTTTTGAGTTCAGTTTTGCCGTGAGAGATCGCGGATAGAAAAAAAAAATTGTTTGATTTTGGATTTTTGCGAGAGTTGATCGCGATTAAAAAAAAATAAAAAAATCTATGAGGAAATTAGGTTATAAGAGAATCGCTACTTACGTCGGGGGACGAGTTGGTCGTGGCAGACGCGATGACGGACCAACCGCTGCTGGCCTTGTCAAAGCCGCCTTCGAGAACAGGACTACACTTAATACCTCTGGGTCCATACATGGCGGGCCAACATCCTCATTGACGGACTCCGATCGGGCAGCTATTTATGGGTTGACGGATGCCCAATGGGAGTCTATTGTAAACCTCGTCACTTCTGCCTGCAACGGCACTCCTTTGTCCGGTAAGCGTAGTCCTTATGAGTGGATGTATGATAGTGGTGCTTCACATCATATGACGGGCTACTTGGAATTTTTTTATGATGTTCGGGATATTCCGTCTCGGTCTGTGCAGTTACCTAATGGCACGCTCACTACTGCGTGTAAAGCTAGAACTGTTCATCTCAGTTCTCGTATTATTTTATATGATGTTTGTTCGTTGACAGTCTTCAGTGTAGCTTGATATCTTTATCTCGGTTGTTGGAACAATCTGGTTGTGCTGCTACCTTCACTAGTAAATGTTGTGTTATTCAGGATCTCACTTCGAGGACGGTGATTGGAGCGGGTGAGCAGTTGGGGGGACTCTATTTTTTCCGAGGGCCGATCAGTGCCAATGCTTCTCGGGTGTCTTCGGTTATGGACCACTTGTGGCACCAGCGGATGGGTCATCCATCTTCTACTGTTCTTGGTCAACTGCCTTTTGTCGAGTCTCCCTCCTTGGTCTCGAATAAAGCTTGTGATGTTTGCTGTCGGGCAAAGCAAACTCGTGCTAGCTTTCCTCTTAGTCGCAGTATTAGCAGTTCCATTTTCAGTCTGATTCATTGTGATATGTGGGGACCTTATAGAGTTCCTGCCTTTAGTGGTGCTCGATATTTTTTTACTATTGTTGACGACTATTCTCGAGGTACTTGGATTTTCTTATTGGATGACAAATCTTCGGTGTCTTCTACTCTACTGCAATTTTTTGCTTTTGTAAAAAGGCAATTTGGTGTATTGGTTAAAACTCTTCGCAGTGACAATGGAATTGATTTTACTCGTATGCGCTATTATTTTCGTCAACAAGGGATTGTTCATGAAACTTCTTGTGTCGGAACTCCTCAACAAAATGGACGTGCTAAGCGCAAACATCAACATATTCTTAATGTTGCTCGAGCATTACGCTTTCAGGCCCATTTACCTATTGAGTTCTGGGGACATTGTGTACTTGCTGTTGGCTATTTGATTAATCGAACGCCTACTCCTCTTTTATCCGGCAAGACTCCCTATGAACTTTTGTATGGCGAACCTCCCAACTATGCGCATTTACGTGTTTTTGGTTGTCTGTGTTACGTGCACAATCAGAAAAGGGATGGTGACAAGTTTGCAAGTCGGAGTCGTCGATGTGTCTTTGTTGGCTATCCATCTAGTCAAAAGGGGTGGTGCGTTTATGATTTGGACAACCGCATTTTTTTGGTCTCACGTGATGTGAAATTCTGTGAATCAGAGTTCCCTTATTTGACATCTTCTGCTCTTGATACTGCCTCCATACCCGTGGTTCCATGGCCTATTATTTCTGACGACGATGATGATGTGGTGGTTCCCACTACAATGCGTACTGCTGCTACTGGGGGTTCTGAGGTCATTGTCAATAGAGGGGGTAATCCTCCCCAAGAGGAAGTGTTGGGTCGTGGTCATCGTCTCAAGAGGCCCTCTTTCCGTCTTGCCGACTTTGTCTCTCACAGTATTTTTTCCTCGCCCCCCCACTCTGCCTTCCCCATCGCGTCATCATCTGGTACTCTTTACCCTTTCGCACACTATGTTTCTTGTGATTCATTTTCACCTACACATCAGTCATTTCTGGCAGCCATTTCTTCTGCTGTTGAGCCTCAATCCTATTCTGAGGCTGTTCGAGATAGTCGCTGGCGTTTAGCTATGCAACTAGAGATTCGAGCATTTGAATCGAACCGTACGTGGGATATTGTTCCTCTTCCTGCAGGGAAACACGCGATTGGTTGCAAGTGGATTTATAAGATTAAACATAACTCTAATGGTTCGGTTGAGCGCTACAAGGCGCGTTTGGTTGTCTTGGGTAACCGGCAGGTGGAGGGCATTGACTATCAAGAGACATTTGCACCTGTCGCCAAGATGGTTACTGTACGGACTTTTCTTGCTGTTGCAGCTGCTCGGCATTGGGAGGTTCATCAAATGGACGTGCACAATGCGTTCTTGCATGGGGATCTATCTGAAGAGGTCTACATGAAACTACCTCCTGGTTTTCATTCGCCTGATCCTGGTAAGGTGTGTCAATTACGCCGATCTCTATATGGTTTAAAGCAAGCTCCTCGTTGTTGGTTTGCAAAGCTTGCTACTGCTCTTAAACATTATGGTTTTGAGCAGTCTTATTCTGATTACTCACTTTTTACTCTACATCAAGATTCTATGTACTTGCATGTCTTGGTTTATGTCGATGACCTCATCGTTTCTAGAAGCGATCCGACTGCTATTACTACCTTTAAGGAGTACTTGGGTTGTTGTTTTCATATGAAGGACTTGGGAGTCTTGAAATATTTTTTGGGCATCGAGGTTGCTCGGAATTCCTCTGGCATATTTCTATGTCAGCGGAAATCCACTCTTGACATAGTTGCCGAAGCTGGCTTACTTGGCAGCAAGCCTGCTGATTTTCCTATGGAGAAGAATCACTAGCTTCCATTAGCCGATGGTCCGTTGTTCTCTGATCCTGAGCGATATCGGCGGCTAGTGGGTCGTTTGATTTATTTAGCTGTCACTCGTCCCGACTTGTCTTATGTTGTGCACATGCTCTCTCAGTTTATGCATCAGCCTAGTCAGGCACACTGGGATGCTGCCACTCGTGTGGTACGTTATTTGAAGGGTACTCCAGGCCAGGGTATTCTTCTTCGGTCTGATTGTGACTTACAGGTCTATGGTTGGTGTGACTCTGATGGGCAACATACCCTACTACTCGACGGTCTCTCACTGGTTGGTTCGTACAACTTGGCCATTCTCCAATATCATGGCGTACTAGAAAGCAGCACACAGTTGCTCGCTCTTCTGCCGAGGCTGAGTATCGTGCTATGGCGACACTTACTTGCGAGTTGAAATGGTTACGGGGTTTACTTCGCAGTCTTGGTGTGGCTCATTCTCAGTCGATGCGGATTCATTGTGATAGTCAAGCGGCGCTACACATTGCCGCTAATCATGTCTTTCATGAGCGCACCAAGCACATTGAAGTTGACTGTCATTTTCTTCGTGATGCTCTTGTTCAAGGTCTTATTTCTACCGTTCATGTTTCCACTCATTCTCAATTGGCGGACATCTTCACCAAGGCTTTGGGAAAACGCGAGTTTGATTTTTTTCTTGGCAAGTTGGGCATCCGGAATCCGCATGCTCCAACTTGAGGAGGGATGTTAGAATGATTTTGTGAATATTATATTTTTGGTATATAGAGATTTTAGTATCTTAGAGATTTGGTGTATATACTATTTTAGGGCTTCATTTGTATCTATATATTGGGTGCTCTTGTAAATCTATGGAAAAAGCAGTCTTTGGGTGAATGAATTGGTTTTACGTGTTTTGACAGTTTGCCAAGTCATGGACGCAAGACGAGTTTTGCATCTTGAAAAAATCGAGCATCAACTCGACACCAACATGCGCGTAGCAAGAGCAGCTCCAAGGGAAATATTGATTAATTAAATTCCTGTCGTTATTGAAGAAAACCCTAGGCAGCTTGGCGACGGGGCATATATACTTCCTCCAAGAATAAAATATTTCTAGATTTTAGTCTTTACCACAAATTCAAAATCAACCTTGGTTCACAAGTCCACCAAATGAAGAACTCTCATATCTATTAGATTTTTCAACCTCGGATGAAAAAACAATAATGTGCACTCTTAACTGACTCACTTTTAATAATTTATTCAAAATAACTTAATACCAAACTGAAATAATTGGGAAATTCAATATTCAAGTAGATCCCTCTTCAGCAGCGCTTTCTTTCACAGACCTATCTTCAGTAAGAATCTCCGCTTTAAAGATTGAGGGGCGATCACATTCCCAGAAGAAGGAGGAGAACATAGCTTCCAATTTGCGTAAGATCAACTTTTGGTCAATTATATCGAACCTCGTCCTATTAGAGCTTTTTCAGAACTAGTCTTGACCGGCTTCTCACTCCTTGGTGAGGAATTCAAGGTGAACCAAATTAATACAAACAATAAAAATGATTTATTATGAATATTATGAAAATATTTAATATTTAATATTTTATATTTTTTTTTTGATTGAAAAGACTACATATAAAATAATACTTTCTATATAGATCAGTCGCTTTGGTTATTTTAAATTATAAAACTGACATCTAATCGTGATAATCAGAATTTTAAATTAAAAGCAGATATAGAACCGACATAGAAATATTCAAATAAAAAATTTTGTTCACTCGATTTCGGTCACTATTGTGCGGTTTGCCAGTCATTAATGTACATTTCGTCCTATACCATTGCGCGCTCACATCGCAGTTATATTTAATGTACATATACACAATATATTGTGCATTTTATTTTAACATTAAAATATATTTATTAATTTTCTAAAGATAGATTTGACCCAGGAACTAAATTGAAATATAATCAACATTCATGAATTTGCAATCGAGTCCCTATAGTTTATCAAATTTCTGTATATGGTGTAGTTTAGGGCGTCGAAGAGGACGTCCTTGGTGGTGAAAATGGCGTTGACGCTGTCGTTTTGATGGTGGAGAAGCAGAAGTCGGGTTGGTCGGGTCGGGGCGGTGGTTGTGGGTGGCGCTGGGTCGGCCACTGGAGAAAAGATTGATGGGGATGGGAGGGGGTCGTGTGTTAATGTGTGCGTGCCTGGTGATGTGTGTGTGTGTTGTTTGTGTGCGGGAAAAAAATAAAATATAAAACAAATGAGCTCCTAATGTATTTTTTTTTTTCAACAATAACATGCACTAATATAAAAAAGAATAAAATAACATATTACAACCTCAACAAAAATACATGAAAAATGAGTACACATTTTTTTTTTTAAAAAAAAGACACTAAATAACTAAATAAAGACATAATGTATATTATAAATGCAACATGGGAGTAGGCACTTGCATGCTGGCAAGGCTTTCCTCTAAGCAAAGAGCTAGCGTACTCGGCGATGGGTGGCGCTCGCGACCTAAAAACAAGGTTCGCTGGGCGAGAAAAGCACTCGCGACCCGACGACTGTGTTCGCTGGTCGTGAGTGCGCGGGTCTATGCGGGGGAATGTGGGGTGATCTTGGCGATGTTGGGCAGACAGTGTGGCGTGTGTGGTTAGCCAGAGCTCAGCTCACTGCTTGGTGCTCAGCTTGAGCTCATCGGGCGCTAGGATATTTTTGGGATCATTCATGCTCGTTCCGGAGAAATTTCCGACACCTTTCGCTAGATTTTTCAATGACTTTCGGACCTCATTTTTCCTACAAATAAAAGATAGAAATATAAAGCACAAGACACCAAAACGATAACAAAACACAAAAACAAACACAAACAACTAAATGGACCGGGAAAAGTCTGAGAGAAAATAAAAAGAATAAAAATAAAACACTTAAAAATAAATAAATAACAACAAAAATGTACAAAAAAAATGTGTAGCCTAATTTTCTCTCAAAAATCGGCATTGGATAGTGGCGAATCCGGTCGGCCTCTGTTTGTAGTTTTATAGTCGAGTACGGAATAAATTTCGACCTTGGGTCGTCTTCTCGAAGCAAGGTTGTTTGGAGCTTCATTTACTATCAAGTCGTCAATTCACAAAACCGAAAATAGGGTCCTAAACATGCTACTCGCTTGATTAGGGGTTGATTTGAACTACATTAAACTACACAAATGAAAGCAATTAAAGAAAGATGAGATTTTTAGAGAAAAGATTAGAACTTTGGTTGCACGGAGTCTCCTTGACTTGACGAAAATGAAAATAAACGAAGAGAAACATGCTAGCAATAAGATCCTAGGTAGATAAATCGATCCTTCTTAACTAACTAATCACACTTTAACAAATTCGAGATTTTTATAACAAGATAGGCACAAATTTAACTCGTAACATTCAAGCACGCAAGAAAAATAAAACAAAGTCCTAAATCGAGCATCGACACAAGATTTCGGCCAAAACACAAGCTCGAAGTAATAAGCCCTAATCAAGGTACTTACCCTCCTATCGCAAGCTCAGACGAAAATAATGCGTGAAGGTCGAATTTTGGATAAGAATAAGGTCACCGGAAAAGTCTCCAAAAAATATCAAGTCTTGGACCTCCAAACCATAACATAAATTAAAAAGAGAAAAAGAGCTAATTTCCCAACAAAAAATTAAAAGAGAGAAAAAGAGCTAATTTCTCCTCCTCAAAGAATACACAGATGCTCTCCCTTCTCACTAGCTTTCTCTCTCTAGAATTCAAATTCCCCAGATCTGCCCTCCTTCCCCTCCTTCTTTCTCCGACCACCACCTACACCTAGCAGCCTTCGTCGGCCGCCACCGGTGGCGGCTTGCCCCGGCCACCGGGCCGTCTTCTTCTATCCTCCTTTTCCCCTCTTCTTTTTCTAGCCACATGCTTCCTCCTCTGCCCTCCCCTGCGGCCCCTCCGGCACCTTCTCCGACCACCCTCTCCCTGTCGGATTTGGTCGACCTCCTCTCCCATCCAGATCTCAAGCGAGTCCTGAGTGACCTTTTTAGCAGGAAGAACCACAGCCCAGTTGGAAGAAGGGGAAATCCCCGTCTCACCCTCAGTGGCCATGGCTGCCGTCGGAGCCGCCTCTGCCGCCGGTAAGGACTTGTCACTATCTTCCTGACAACCTAGAAAAATGTCCAAGAACATGGTCCCGCCCTCATCGACTTTGGACAACTCAAGCAAGGCTCCGATCGATACCAATGCCACAGTCACCGGCAATGGAGCTCCTCCGGCGCCACTACTTTTTGGTTCCCTGCCGCCGGTGACGCGTTCTGCTCTTCCCCAGAAGGTCAACCCCTTGACCAATCCCAAACTCACATATGGCGGCGTAATATTAAATACTAACCCTGCCCCCAGCCAAACCTAAGACATTTCTAACACTTTTGGGGCACTCTCCAGGCCCAAATCGACACCCAATCTTAAACAGCTTCATTTTGGGCAGCCTTTCACTCATCACTCCCAGCCCAATTCACCCACCTACAAAACCAAATCACCCCACAACCCAATTTGCCTACCACCAAACTGCGGGGCTCCTTCCAGGACCGTCCACCTCCAGTCTGCCGGTGGCCACCACCACTGTTACGGCCCCGGCCGAAAAATCCTTCACCGGCACTGGAGCCGGCCACCCCATGATTGGCCCCCAAGTCACCGGAGCACTCATCTCGTCGACCGAACTGTTTGGTCGCGGCCCCACCCCACCGTCGGGCACCTCCATTCCGGCAACCGTCGAAATGATTCAACCACCCATTGCTACTGCGACAAGACAACTCCGAAAGGGCAACATTGTGGACCCTTTTATTCTGACCACTTCGACGGTACCTCCGCCCCCCGCCGGCCCACGTTCATTCCGGGATGTGATCTCCGGCAACCTCGTCGGAAAGTCGGGACACGAGGGACTATCACTTGAGCCTTTTCGGGACAACCAACTGGGTACTATCACACGATCAGAGACAGGTAGGTTTACGGTTAGTATCCCTGAGCCCGTTGTTTCTTCCCTAGTCGGACCGTTTGATAATCCACTTATTTTGAAGTTCTCTTTCTCCGTCCCCTCCCTCCAAGACTTATCTGTTGGATTAGGCAAGATGGGTTTTAAGGGTAGACTCACCCCTAAGTTCTTAAATTTCAACCACTACCTTGTGTTCTTTGAGTCGAGAGAGGATTATGACGCGGTTTTAATCAAGACGTATGTGAACGTCTGTGGGTGCTTTGGATGAGTGTTCAAGTACACCCCCAACCTCTTCACATTGACTGAGTCATCCATTGTCCCAGTCTGGTGCTGTCTCTCAGGCCTTATGCCTCATCTCTTTGACCCCACTATGCTCTCCTCGATTGCCAGTTGTATTGGCAAGCCGATCCAAGTTGATGCCCCCACAGCCAACCGCTCGAGGTTATCCGTCGCACGTGTGTGCGTCGAGATAGACCTCCATGGTGAGCTCATCGAGGAGATTGAGCTCAACCAGGGAGGAAGAATCACTGTCCAAAAGGTGGTTTATGAGAGAGTTCCACCTTTTTGTACGCTCTGTGACCATGTGGGTCACGTTGCGTCGAGCTGCTACACCAAGGGCACCAAGCCCCGACCGTCACTTCCCCCATGCCGCCGCACGGCTAGACCGGGCTCTTCATCTTCTCAGGGGGACCCAAAGGGGAAGGGTAAGGCCCCTGCCCGTACGCCTGAGTCCCTGAAGGGACAAAAGGACAAGGGTAAGGCTATCATTGAGGCCCCACACCAGGTCGGGAAAGCTCCCCAGCCTAACCGTCCCAAGGGAGTTGCTTTGGACAGGCCAAAGTCCAGAGCCACGGGGTTGTTCCCTTACCAGTCCCACCAGAAGGCCCACGTGGCTTTTAGTATGCTTCTACCTCCAGTCCCCCACGTGACATGATCATTTCTCCCTTTGATGATGATGACCTTTTGGATGGCGAGATAGGTACGTCTGTCCCTCTAGCGACCGTTGCCTCCAGCTTCCACGCCCGCGACCCCTTCATATCTATGGAGGACCTGCAGGATTCGGGGTTTTCTCCCGCCTACACCCCCTTAGCCGGGACTATAGCTTCCCCTGGCCTATCTTCCGAGAGTGAGCATTTGGTTGTGCCCACGACCAGTGCCACCATTATGCCCACAGTCGGGGACCTCGCGACCCTGCCTAGCGACCCAGCCCCCCTCTAGGAGGAGGGGCCCACACCTCCCCCTGACTGGACCATGCTCGTGCTGGTTCGGGAGAGCCCCAGTCGCCTCCTCTGGAGGATTGCCCCCCTAAGAGCCCAGTTCATCCTAGGACCAGATCTCTAGAGGACATCCTCTCTGCGAGCCCAGACCACCGTCGCCCTCAGACCAGATCTAGGACCACACGACGCTCGGGCAACCGAGCCTTACCCCTCTGAGATAGACAGACTCAGCCTAGCCACGGGTAGATCCAGTTAGGTGGCACCACTGACATTTGATATGTCAGTCACGTCACTAACCTGGAATGCCCGTGGCCTAGCTAATAGGGCCACACTTGCTCACATCCGATCCCTCGTTCGTGACCATAGTCTGAACTTTGCTGCTTTCCTAAATCCATGACCCATAACCCATCCTTTAACTTGTATTCTCACCACCTCGGTTTCCACTTTGGCGTGGGAAACATCTCTAACAAGATTTGGTTCTTCCATTCGCGGGACTTTACCTGTTGGTTCATCTGTGACACAGAGCAGGTCCTACACGTTGAGCTCTCTGTTGCCCATCTCCCTGAACTGATCTTCTACACCCTGTTCTATGCCAGTTGTGCGAGGGTTAGTCGCTATGATCTATGGGACACCATGCGTAAGATTGCTAAGAGCATGGAGGGATCACCATGGATGATTAGGGTAATTTCAACATCTTTCTTCATCTCGATGAGCGCATTGGTAGCCAGTCGGACCGCTCGGTGGAGATCTTAGACTTTTCTCAGGCAGTGGTGGATTGTGAGTTAATCGACGCTGGATACGAAGGTTCACCCTGCATGTGAGAGAGGGCCGGAGTCAAGGAGAGGATCGACCGTGCCTTGGTCTCTAAGGCATGGATGTTTTGTAGTATTTTGAGGGTAGTTGGTAACCGAGCTACCCGACCTCGAGTCGTTCTCAAAGGAAGACGGTTCGGAGCTTCGCTTACCACTCAATTGTCCAAATCACACAAAATGAGAAAATAAAAGCTAAACATGCTAACCAATGGGTTTGAGAGTGAATTAATGCTAATCGAACTCAGAATATAAAGCAACAATTGAACTAGAGAATAAAGCAATTAACACCACCGGAGTCTCTAAACCATCAACATCAAACGAACTCAATGACGAACAATTTGCAAGTTCTAAGCACTAGGTCACGAATCCTAACCTTCTAACCTAAGTGATTAAGCTCTAAATAAAGTCTTAACCCTTAATCTAGATAGACAAGTAATTAATCCCTACTAGAACAAGCAAGAGCAATGACCAAGTCCAAACATTCCCTCCATCATCAAGCAAACACCCAAAATCACCTTGATAAACATTATAAGTAGAAACGGGGCAAAAATTGAAGTAATGAGCTTTAAAAGTAAATACCCAATCTTCTATTGCGTGCTAGATGAAAATCGGAGTCAAAAGCTCGGAACTTGAACAAAATAAGAGTCGCCGGAAAATTCGCCGGAAAATGATGTCATAGAGCTCCCAAGAGAGAGAAGAGAGAAAACTAAAAGGAAAATAGCTATTCCCAAAGTGGGAAAAGTGACAAATGAAATCTAGATGTTCCAAATACAAAGGACCAAAATGTATTTATACTAAGTAGCAAAAACACACACTAACACACACATTAAAAAAAACACTCGCGAGCTACAGGCAACTTGCGAGTTGCATCATGAATTTCGCAACTAAAATTCGCTGGCAAAGATGTGTGGCGCATGGACTCGCGACTGAAAAAGGTTTCGAGGGCTCGAATGTTGGAACTCGCGGGCTGGACGTGCATGGAGAGAACTCGCGGGCTAGAGCAATTTCGAGGGCTCAAAATCAGAAACTCGCGGGCAAGGCATGTTGTAGCTGGAACTCGCGACTGAAAGGGATTTTGAGGGCTCGAATCTTCAAATTGAAAATGGGCTATGGCTCGACTTTGAAAAGCTCTAATTAATTCCACGGGCCTCCGATCGACTCGAAACTTTGACTCACGCTCCTCAAATCTTTTCCTCCTCGACATGGAAGGCACACCAAATGAATTAATTCTCAAGACGGCACATCACGAAATGACTACATCTTCCTTTCGAACCTACAAAAACACCAAAACGCACAAAAGAGATAGGAAAATATACGAACACGACTAAAAACTAAAAAGTACTAAAAACTAATAAAAATGGACCGGGACACACAAATCAAACCTAAAACGACTCAACTCAAGCAAATAAAACACAAGAAAAAACACACAAAAACATAACAAACAACTCCCCCACACTTAGCTCTTTGCTTGTCCTCAAGCAAACAAAATAGCAAGCAATTCGAAAAGAAATATCGAACGGTTCAAAGTTAACAATCATGCGAAAATGAGACTCTCATTTTCATCCGGTAATCCATGGAATCAAACTCAAATTTGAAAACATGTTCCCCACAATATGAATCCATACAAAACAAAAACCCGCCCCAAGTCATCCTACACATGATTTTCTCGATCTAAACTTCCTTTTTTCTACATACACGTGCAAAAAGCTAAATGCGGTCTACTCAAAATGTAGAGTATGATAAACAAGACCGAATAAGCCAACTCCATTTTCTTATTTGCTTGTTTTTGCTATTTCTCTCTTTTTTTTTTTCCGTGAGCTTCTTTTTCCGAACGAGGTTTCCTAGACAATGCTTTTTTTTTTTTTTTTTTTTTTTTCGAGGGGAGTGGCACAAACGTACATCATCAATGTAATCGCATAATCGCACAATTGATCAAGATGCACTATGAATGAATAGCATAACACATTTACAATGATATCGAGTATAAGGTAACTTATCTCAAGTCAATCAATCGAGAACCACAAGGGACAAAACAATTCCGTGAATTCACATGAGGGTCCCACGTTTATCAAATTATCATTCAATTCAATAGTACCATCCAAATCATCAAGTTCCTTAAAGCATAAAAGTTAACAATGACTCCACTTAACATACTTATCTCACCACTTAACCATTTTAAGCTTTTGAACGCACATTGAGCATCATGACGGGGAAGTGACACCAAAAACACACAAAAAACACATAAACAAAACCGGTCCAAGACACAACAAACGTCTAAGCATGCACAATCACTAAAAATCCTCCCCACACTTAAAACAAAGCAATGACCTCATTGCTTAACCAACAAGTATACGGAAAGAACAAATAATTATGCACGTTCAAACATACGACAATAACGAAAATAAAGAAAAGAAAAGCAACTAAAACACATAGCTAGAAAAGAAAAAAAAAAACAAAACACATAGACAAATAAAAAGAAAACAAAGAGAAAAAGAAAAATAAAGAAAAAGAAGTGCTTACTCAACATGGTGAATAATCACCGTGTGTCCATTGGCGTCTCGTCCGGTGGAATGGAAGAACTTGGCCCGACGGCCCTCTCTTGCTCGTATTGTTGGAGGCGTGCGTCCAACGATACAATGTGGTCCTTCATCGTGTGCACATCGCCTCGAATGGTGATAATCTCGGAGCTCATCCCGTCTAAACGGTTGTCCATTGCGCGCATATACTTCCACATCCCATCCAAACGACTCATCATACGGAGGTCAAGGCTCGCCAATTGTGTGGCTATCCCGGTCCACGGGTTTGCCTCGTAGGCGGTGGTCGCGGAGGGCTCGGTCGGAAGTTGGGGGCATTGAGGAGTAGAGGAAGTGTCGGGTTGCTCCATCGGTTGGTGTATCTCATCGAAGTTGGGTTGGCCTTCGGGGACATCGGTCGGTTGGTCGGGGTTCGGCTCTTGTGGCTCGGTTCTTTGTTAAGGTTCGGAGGGGAGGAGCACTTCTCGATCAATGCGTTCGGCGCTTGTAGCGGCTTTGCCCTTTTTGTAGACTTTCACTCGTTCGATATAGACTTCAACACATTTTCGGGTATGATGTGGTTTGACCTCGTAGCGGCTAATGGCGAGATCCGCTTGGACTAACTCACGTGACGTGATCGGCCGTTTTTTCATGAATTCCCCACCTTATGTGGCTCCAAAATACTCACCGAAGATCGTAATCATATGGCCAAATACCGGCTTGAAGCGCTTGACTTTGACAATTTGGGCCATTTTCTTCAAAACATACGCGCCCAAATTCACGGGTTTGCCGTGCACCGCACACCAAAGGATAAAAATGTCGTCCGTGCTCACCTTTTGTCCATCCTTCTTGCCGAAAATGTTGTGGCAAATAAACTTGTGCACGATCGCGAGAGCGGGATCTTTGATGTGACCGGTAACACCATCGATGAACTTCAAGTACGGGAGTCCCGAAATTTCCATCCAAGCGGCCGCCAAGTCAAACTCCTTTGGCACGGAAGTCGGCCCCTCAAAGGTGAACCCGAAAAGCTCTTTCATCAATGCTTGATCTATCTCCACCGGCTTGCTATCCAATCGACACCGCACAATAGTTTCCTTCTCTTCGAGTTTGAACGTTGTGTAGAACTCCCAACAAAGTGTCACGTAGGCGTCGGCTCGAAGGGATACAAACTTCAACAAGTTGAGGTTCTTTAAATAGCGTTTGACCCCGCTAAAAATTTTAAGGTCCGTGAGAACTTCGTAGTCAATATATCGGGGAGGTCCGACCTTCTCGTCTCGTAGTTTATTGAAAAGATTGTCCTCGAGGTGCCCGGTTACGAGGAAAGGCTCCCTCCTTACCAATGACACATTTTTGGTGTCGGCAATGGCTTCGGGACCGATTTGGCACAGCAAGACATCCTCCGTAACATTCTCCTCCGTAACATTCTCCATTGGGGCACTCGATATCCCCTCATTAGCCGTGCCTCGTTTGTGTTTAGGTGCGGCTTGTCTCTTTTTCGGAGGCATAGTTCGAATAGAACTTGCGTTTAGAGTGTACCTGTAGACAAATTTGTCACGTCCTGCAAGACGTGTCTCCACAACGACCACAATCTCCAATACACAATATCACAATATCCCAATAGCCAATTCAACTCCACGTCAAACAATTCAACGAATCCCAACTCCAAATCAACACCAATTGAAACGAATAAGTTAGGATGTAGCCAATATACCTTCTATCAGAGAATGAGCAAAAATCACGGGAAAAATGGACAGCTCAGTCATCGAAGAAATGAGGAGCAGAGGAGTGGTCGGTGCTCGAGTTTTTGGCCAGAAGTGGAAAGCCTCAGCCCGTCAGAAATCGAAGGTAGAGCTCTAACGAGGGCTGTCGGTTGATGGTCGAAGCTGCCAGAACTCGAGCTTGCAGCTGAGCTCGAAAAAGTTCGGGGCTGAGGTAGAATTGAAACACCGAGGTCACTGGAGGCTTGAAGTCGCTGAAATCGGACTGAGGTGGGCGGAGTGTAGAGATCGTCGTCGCTGGGAACTAGAACTCGCCGGAAATGGTCGCGTGAACGGAGCTAGGAGCTCGCCGCTGCGATTGGGAGGAAAGAGCTTGAGGGCGTCGGTGGTCGCGGACACGGCGAGGTCGGAGTTGGGAGCGAGGGTTTTCTATCGCGTCGCCGTCGGTGGCGGGTGACGACAGCATGGCCGCTGAGTGTAGAAGGAAGCTCGGATTCGCTGAGATGGTCGGTCAGAGAAGAGGTGGAGCTCGAAACGCTGGTAAATCGCGGAGACTCGCGTCGTATGTCGGAATTCGGGTCGTCGGAGGTTGAACGTGGTCGGGGGAAAGGTCGCCGGTCGTCAGCCGTCGGAGATGGGGGAGCTGAGGGCGGCGATGAGATGAGAGTAGAGAGAGATGGGGGAGCTGCACGATTACAAGAGAGAGAAAGAGCTAGGGTTTGAATGTTGACCATGTTGACTCTCGTGTGTACCTTGCGAGGTCACGGGTGCTCCTGCGTGGTCGCGAGTGCCAGGCGCGCCTCGCGGGATTTTTCGCCGCGCGGAAAGAAGGCTGCAGAAATGGGGCAACAGCTCGCGAAATGAAGGCCCTGCCCGCGGACCGTACTCGCGAGAATTT
>BKCP01001002.1:1114286-1129365 GCA_008636005.1 Striga asiatica | reverse complement strand
GGGAAATAAAAAGGAAAGAGAAGAACAAAATGAAAATAAATAAGAAAATAACAAAAGTAAAAACGTGGGTTGCCTCCCACGAAGCGCTCGGTTTAAAGTCGTGAGCTCGACTTTCCCGTCAATTCATAGTCAACCAGGCACGGTTTGACGAGCTCCTACAACCTCATCATGCTCGTCAAAGAAAACATTCGCCCATTTACTCTTTGGGGGCACCGGGAAATTCTTCTTCAACTTATCATTAAAATTCACCCCTCCCGGTTTCGCACTTTCACCATTTAACTTCTTTTTCGCCCCCTCTTGCCCGGTTTCGAACCATTCCCCTTTCCAACATCATTCTTCTTACGCAACTCCTCAAATTTCTCTTCAACACCATCATTAATATTCAATGCCGACCCAACTACCTTCTTCTTCTCACCAACACCATTGCAATTAACAAAATTAGAAAGGGAATCGGGATGTACCATTTTGTCCATGTCGTCCATAAATGAGCATTGGCCAACTTTGGGTGGAGACTCTCGAGCATTGTTCATTGTGAATGTGACTGTCTCTCCATGAGCCGAAAGGGTGACTCGTCTATCCTTGACATCGATAATGGTGTTGGTCGTCGCCATGAAAGGTCGTCCAAGCAAAATTGTGTGCTCCTTCCCGGTATTCGGAACATCTCCCACGTCAAGGACCACGAAGTCTACCGGCACAACGATAAACCCAACTTTGACCAACACATCCTCAATTATACCCTTTGGTTCCCTCAATGTACGATCCGCTAGTTGGAGACTCATTCGAGTTGGCTTAAGCCCTTGCAACCCCAATTGCTTGTAAATCGAGTAGGGCATGAGATTGATACCGGCCCCCAAATCTAACATCCCGGTTGTCGCCTTACCATTCCCAAAGGCTATCCTCATCACAAAAGCTCCCGGATCGCACTCCTTCTGAGGTATAGTGGTAGAAGCTACCTCGAAAATCATGACTTTTTCATTGTCCTCAAACCTCCGCTTTTTCGAAGTTAAGTCCTTGAAAAATTGCACATATGCCGGAACATTCTTGATAACATCTAAGAGTGGGAGATTGACGTTTACCTTCGAGAGCATGTTGAAAAGGTCCTTGAATTGACGATCATTCTTCGTATTTTTCAAACGGCTCGGGTAGGGAACCGGCGGCTTATAAGGTGTAGCCGACTTGTGTAAGCCCTCATGTGTATCCATCTTCGACTTCTCCTTCTCAATCCCCTCATCAACAATTGCCTTACCCTTCGAGACCTCAACCTCCTCAATCGGTTCTTCCTCATCCTCGACAAGAGTCTCCTCCCCCTCATTCTCCCTAGGCATTTCCACACGATTATCAACATGCCTACCACTCCTCAACACCGAGATAGCATTGACGTGCTCGAGTTGGCTCGGGAGCTTGTCTTTCATCTTACTCCTTTGCATCTCACCGAGTGAAGTCCCGAGTTGCCCCACTTGAGTCTCGAGGCATTTGAGGGAAGCTTGGATTGAAGGTACGCTCTTAACCGCATCATGGAGAGTGGACACGGTCGATGCAAGGCTTTGAAGGTACTTCTCCATATTGTCGATGCGAACGTCCGAGGGATTCTCCTTAGTCTCATTTTCGGGCTCCGGTTGAGGTGGCATTAGTTGCCTTGGAACAAATCCTCCTCGGGGTTGTTGGAATCCTTGGAATTCGGGCCTCGGTTGGTAGCCTTGGAATTCGGATCTCGGTTGATATGGTTGGTTTTGAGGAGGTGCGTAGGCTTGAGGTGGTGCATAGGCTTGAGGTGGTGCCGGTTGAGGTGGATAGTTTGTCTTCGGGTCCCTCCAAGAGAAATTAGGGTGATTCCTCCACCCGTCATTGTAGGTGTTCGAATATGGATCATTTTGAGCTCGGGGGGAATACCCTTGCACGGCATTAACATCAAAAGGGACCGTCACAACATTCGGGTCATAAACCGGCTCCATATAACGTGGACACTCATGCCCTCCGTGCCCCATCTCTCCACAACAACCACACACCTCCGCCATAACTACTTGAGTCGACTTTGCATCACGAAGACGAAGGTGTTTGAGCTCCTCCTCCAATGAGGTTAACTTAGCCAACACGGCATCATTAGACGAACTGGACGATTGTGTAGCCTCATTCACCGGAGTCCTCTTGCGTACGCTCTTCCTTTGAGAATTTTCGCTCAACATCTCATACAAGTCATATATCTCCTCGGCCGTGTGACTCCCAATATCTCCCCCGGCCGCATGGTCCACCATGTATTGGAGGGTTTGGTAGAGCCCATCATAGAAGAATTGATTCAACACGCCCAAGCAAAAGTGATGATATGGGCATTGGAGTTGATAGCCCTTGAAACGCTCTCATGCTTCATGAAAGGTCTCGCCCGGGTTTTGGCTAAAGCTAGCCATTTGTGCTCGGAGATCGGTTGTCGTTTGATGCGAATAGTACTTGCCCATGAACTTCTCATAGACAGCTTCCCACGTGTTGAGTGAGTTCGGAAGCAATGTCATGAACCAAGTCTTGGCCCGATCTTTCAAAGTATAGGGGAAACATCTCATTCGAAGTTGGTTTTCGGTTAAGCCTTGGAGAGGGAAAGTGTTGACCGTGGAGTAGAAATCTCGGATAAAGTTGAGTGCATCCTCTTGTGCGAGGCCATAGAACGGGGGAAGTTGGTTGAGGTGGATCGTCTTGAGATCATAGTTTCGGGCTGCCTCCCCAAGCACAAGGCACGAAGTGTTGTCTCCAATGATTGGTCGTGCAAAGTACCTCATGTTTTGGGGTGGTTGTGGCAATTGATCCCCTTGTCCCGCCATTGGTTCGGGTTCGGGCTCCGGTTGGGGTTCGTCTATGTTGAGCTCAACGAAAAGATGTGACGGTGGAGTCTTCTCTCGGGTTGCTTTCTTCCGTCTACCTCGCATAAACACAACCAACAACTATACCCGTGAATGCACCAATGGAAAACAAGAGCAAAACACAATCAACAAAAACAAACTATCTACAAAAGCAAGAGAAATCAAGAGAAATACGGAAATTAACCAAGGTTCACAAAAATCAAGAGAAACACGAGAAAAAGGGACAATCAAGTAATACACTAGGCGTCCTACTTGCCTTCCCCGGCAACGGCGCCATTTTGTTTTGTAGTATTTTGAGGGTAGTTGGTAACCGAGCTACCCGACCTCGAGTCGTTCTCAAAGGAAGACGGTTCGGAGCTTCGCTTACCACTCAATTGTCCAAATCACACAAAATGAGAAAATAAAAGCTAAACATGCTAATCAATGGGTTTGAGAGTGAATTAATGCTAATCGAACTCAGAATATAAAGCAACAATTGAACTAGAGAATAAAGCAATTAACACCACCGGAGTCTCTAAACCATCAACATCAAACGAACTCAATGACGAACAATTTGCAAGTTCTAAGCACTAGGTCACTAATCCTAACCTTCTAACCTAAGTGATTAAGCTCTAAATAAAGTCTTAACCCTTAATCTAGATAGACAAGTAATTAATCCCTACTAGAACAAGCAAGAGCAATGACCAAGTCCAAACATTCTCTCCATCATCAAGCAAACACCCAAAATCACCTTGATAAACATCATAAGTAGAAACGGGGCAAAAATCGAAGTAATGAGCTTTAAAAGTAAATACCCAATCTTCTATTGCGTGCTAGATGAAAATCGGAGTCAAAAGCTCGGAACTTGAACAAAATAAGAGTCGCCGGAAATTTCGCCGGAAAATGATGTCATAGAGCTCCCAAGAGAGAGAAGAGAGAAAACTAAAAGGAAAATAGCTATTCCCAAAGTGGGAAAAGTGACAAATGAAATCTAGATGTTCCAAATACAAAGGACCAAAATGTATTTATACTAAGTAGCAAAAACACACACTAACACACACATTAAAAAAAACACTCGCGAGTTGCATCATGAATTTCGCAACTAAAATTCGCTGGCAAAGATGTGTGGCGCATGGACTCGCGACTGAAAAAGGTTTCGAGGGCTCGAATGTTGGAACTCGCGGGCTGGACGTGCAAGGAGAGAACTCGCGGGCTAGAGCAATTTCGAGGGCTCGAAATCAGAAACTCGCGGGCAAGGCATGTTTGTAGCTGGAACTCACGACTGAAAGGGATTTCGAGGGCTCGAATCTTCAAATTGAAAATGGGCTATGGCTCGACTTTGAAAAGCTCTAATTAATTCCACGGGCCTCCGATCGACTCGAAACTTCGACTCACGCTCCTCAAATCTTTCCTTCTCGACATGGAAGGCACACCAAATGAATAACACTCAAGACGGCACATCACAAAATGACTACATCTTCCTTTCGAACCTACTGTTAATATCCGAGTCCAGGCCCAACAGAGGTGCCGGTCCAACAGATTGAGAACCGAGCAGTGGCTGGTCGAGCCGAAGGAGCCGGTACCCAAGACCGATCGAGGGTGCCGAGCTGAACAAACATCAAAGCCATCGAGAATGATGGGAGGAACCGGTTCCGAGCTCGGCACCACACCCATGCAGCTATGAGGTCGGCACCCTATTCGAAATCCTACAAGGGCGGCCCCTGATACAAATACGGTGTCAAATACAATAAAATAATGCCACTTGTCGACAAATGATTGCCGATGGGACATCCAACTCAGCCAAAACGTGTCCGCATTTAATGCAGCCCACGTTCGCATTAAATGCATAGCAGGTAATGATTGAAACATCCAGAAATCACTCCCAATCGGTCAGAGAAGCGCCGGCTTGTCCCGCCGAACTACTGTGCGACAAGATTGGTGAACAGTACCTGAACAGTGCCACATTAAAGACCCTTATAAATAGCAACCCCCTCATTTATTTTTGGGTTGTTGAATCCCAACTACTTGTACTCCATATTTTCTCTCTCTAAACTTGTAAGAAACTCTTGTAAGTATTATAAGTATATCGCAAGTGCCGACCTCGTACGAGAGGCCGACCTAGTGATCCGTTAATAAAATCGTAATTAAGCTGTATTTCTTTGTCATTTTCTTATTTTCTTTCCATTACTCGACTTTTTAACCGTTGACCGGAAACGTCCGTCAACACCTACAAAAACACCAAAACACACAAAAGAGATAGGAAAATATACGAACACGACTAAAAACTAAAAAGTACTAAAAACGAATAAAAATGGACCGGGACACACAAATCAAACCTAAAATGACTCAACTCAAGCAAATAAAACACAAGAAAAAACACACAAAAACATAACAAACAATGGACGAGGGTGTTTGCGGTCACGACCATCACACACCTCCCTCGAATTGAATCTGATCATGCTCCCCTTTTTATCCTGTGTTGGTTTTCGAGCACCCCCTGTCGCTCCTCCTTTCGGTTCCAAAACATGTGGACCCGTCACCATACATTCCAAGACACGGTTAGGGCTTCCTGGCAACCCCCGACGAGGCTTTTTGGGATGCGTCACATGAAGATGAAGCTCGATAGACTGAGGCGTAGTTTGAAACAGTGGAATTGGATGGTTTTTGGAGATATTTCTCAGCGCCATGCTGCAGCTCAGAGTGCGTACGCAGACGCGGAGCGAGCTTATGATCTAGACTCGTCTCCAGAGAATAGGTCCGCCATGCACCGCTGCCACACCGAGTACCAGCTCCGTTTCCTTATGGAGGAGGATTTCTGGAAGCAGAAGGCTGTTGTGCGCTGGATTGCTGAGGGGGAACGTAATACCAAGTACTTTCAGGGGTTTGTGAGGCAGAAGAGGGTTAAGTCGTTCATCCACTGTATCGAGGATAACGGGTCTTCTCTGACTCAAGAGTCCCAGATACGGGAGTCGGCTATAACACACTTTCAATCCCTCTTCACCTCAGATCGCGACTTGCTTATGCCCCCCAACGCTTTCTTTTTCCCCACCATCCCGCAGTCGGTCGACATTGTTGACCTATGCGACCTCCCGAGTAGGCAGGGAGGCTGTTTTTGGGATTGATCCCAACAACATTTCTGGGCCGGATGGCTTTTCGTCTCTATTCTTTCAGGCCTGGTGGGAGATTGTGGAGACTGGCGTTGAGGAAGCTGTGGTGGATTTCTTTTCAGGCCACCAGATGTCGGAGTCCTTCACAGCGACCTCTATTGTTTTGATACCCAAGAGACCTAGACCGAGTTCCTAGTCCAACTATAGACCTATCAGACTTTGTAATGTGACCAACAAGATAATTTCCAAGATCCTTAACGGTCGCTTAGACCCCCTTTTACCATCCCTCGTCTCTTCGAACCAGAGTGGTTTCATCAAGGATCGAGTCATTAGTGATAACATACTTTTGGCCCAGGAGATGATCCATGACATCTCCCATGCGAACTGATTATGAGCCTCGAACCTTGTGCTGAAGCTAGATATGGCTAAGACATATGATAGGGTTGAGTGGCCGTTCCTCATGAAGGTTCTGTTTCGGATGGGCTTCCCCGAGCGTTGGATTAACTTTGTGGAGGCGTGCGTGGAGCACTGCACGTTCTCGGTCCTTCTTAATGGTAGCCCCACTGACTTCTTCCCACCCACCCGTGGTCTTCGGCAGGGGGATCCCTTATCCCCTTTCCTTTTTGTCCTGACGGCGGACTACCTATCTCGCTGCCATGATGGCTTCATTCGTGATTTTCCGAGGATGACCTATAGCTACGTGGTTATGGTCTCCCCATCTCACTCCTTTTCTATGCAGATGACATTATTATCTTCACTCCTGCGGATAATAATGGACTCGCCGAGCCTATGCGTCTCTTAGGGCACTATAGTTCGGTTTTCGGTCAGCTTGTTAGTGTGCAAAAGAGCACTTTCACCCTGGATCATCATATCGCAGACTAGTGGACCCATTGGGTCCACGAGCGCACTGGTTTTGTGCGTGGAGACCTCCCCATCACCTACCTGGATGCCCGCCTGTATAAAGGCCACCTCTCGCATGACCTCTTCATAGACGTCAGGCAGAGGATGATTGACCGGATCTCCGGTTGGTCTCACAGACACCTATCTTTTGGGGGAGGCTTGCTCTGATTAAGAACACCCTTAGCGCCCTTCCGCTTCACCTTTTTACGGTACTTGACCCCCACCAGTCTATGATTCATGAGCTAGACTAGATCCTGGCTCGATATTTTTGGGGGCATGGGGAGGGCTCCCGGAGAGGGAGACAGGTCCACTGGGTGAAGTGGGACTTGGTATGTCGACCCTTCTCTGAGGGGGGCCTCGGGATCCGTCGCTTTTCGGACGTCGTCACTGTATTCTCTTATAAGATGTGGTGGCGCTTCAGGGAGAGTAAGTCCCTTTGGGCCCAGTATCTTCGTCGGAAGTACTGTCCTGGAGGCACTGCCCACTCCTGTAGGGTGGCGGCCACTGCCCACGATAGCAGACAGTGGCGGCGGCTCACCATAGTGGGTAGACGTGCCTAAAAGCACATTTTTTAGACTTTGGGTGAGGGGGACATTATCTTTTGGGATGAGTGGTGGTTTGGTGAGCGCTCCCTTTCGAGTTCTAGACATGTCACCACCTTCCCTGTATGCAGGTGAAGGACTTGTGGACGGATGGGGGATGGGATTGGGATAGGTTAGAGAGGATTCTGGGTAGTGGAGCGGGCTTTAGTGACCAGGAGGTAGATGAGATCCAGCAGATATCCATCTCGGAAGGCGGTTTGGACGGTATGGGGTGGAGACTTACATCTTCGGGTGCATTTTCTAAGACCTCGGTTTGGGCAGAAGTACGGCTGGGAGACCGGCCTAACCTTCTCTTCGGGGCTATCTAGACCGACCTACTTACCCCGACCAACTCTGTTTTTCTATGGCGACTTCTTCTGCGCCGCCTACCAATTGATATCATGATGCAGGCGAGGGGGTTCTCATTCCCCTCACTTTGTTATTGTTGTGCTGAGACCAGCGTTTTAGCCATTTGTTTCTTGAGAGCGAGACTGTGAGGAGAGTGTGGGAGAATTATACCAGTTTTACTCATATATCCCTACCCTCCATAGATAATTTCTTTAAGCTTCTGAGTTTCTTCAGACACAGCACACACGATAGACACGTGGGCTTCCTTATTCCTTGTCTGATCCTTTGGGCCACCTGGACAGAAAGGAATAATGCGAAGCATAGGGATAACTCTTTTTTGTCTTTCCATATTATTTTGCAGGTTGATCGACATCTCTCTCTCTCCTCACTGCTTTAGGCAGACTCACGCATAGACACTGGACAGGTTGCACGCCTCCTCACCGCCTTACACCACCTCCACTGTCGCTTATCCAGCATCCACGCTCCAGAGCTGTTGTTTGGCTGAGATCCGAGCCTCCTTGGGTTAAGCTGAACACTGATGTATCTTTTGACCGACTTACCGGAGCCGCCGGAGGAGGGGGTATGATTAGGGACCATAGCGGGGCTCTTGTTACCGCTTTTCATGCCCCTCTTCGGGCCTCCTCGAGCTACGACGCAGAGATTCAGGCGCTTCAGATCGCTTTAGATTGCTATCTCGATCTCCTCTCACATTTGGATAGAGTTGGATGCTGCCGCTGTCATCACTCTCTTGACCACTGACCATCAGGGCACATGGCAGATTCAACATTCGCTCATGCGTATTAGGGCCACACTTCGATCGATTCTCTTTGAGATCTCGCACATCTTCCGTGAGGGGAACTGTCCTGCTGACTTCTTCGTAGGCATCGGGTCCTCCACCCCCCAGAAACGCATTCTTTATCCTGACGATATTCCTCTTCGCCACTGCACCCTTATACGGTTGGACCAGATGGGATACCTTTCATCCAAATTTGGGTAGCAGGTCTTACCTCTTGGTGCACCCGCCCTCCCGTGATACTGACTCTTTTTCCTGGACTCTTTTCGGACCAGGAGACGATATAGTTGTGTTACTGGAAGCTATTGCCAGTTTTGTATTGTTGTTTTTTCGTTTTTAGTTTTTCTTTTTCGTTTGATTTGTTGTATTTTAGATATTGGACTTGTAGAATTGTGACTTTCCAGCCCATTTAAGGCTTTTTATATATATACAGGTTGGGGGTCTGGCCTAAACCCCCACCCTCCGGAGTGGTTTCAAAAAAAAAAAAAAAAAAACTTTCTCCTCATCAAAAATAGTCCACTATGTTATCATTTCGTCAATTTTAGTACATTAATCTCGAAGGGCCGGATTACGTGATGATGTGGAGAAGAATTGAAACGACGTGTATGGATAGGACTTGGACATGGAATGATTACAATTTTCCACGTCAACACGTAATCCAGCCCCTCGGGATTACTGTACTAAAATTGATGAAAATTGTAACATAGTTGACTATTTTGGAAGAGGAGAAAGTTGGTGTACTAAAACTGGACAATGACCAACTTAGAGGACTAAAATTGAATTTTTGCCGCCTTTAAACACCAAAATTTCTTATTAGAATGTGTAGCCTAATTTTTCAAGTTTGACCAATTAATTGTGCAACTGATTGACGACATAGGGTCGGAAGTTCAAATATTTGACCAAAATAATTAGTTGTAAAGGTGAATAGGCGCAGTTCCCTCAACCAAAGTACATTGATGATGTATGTAATTAATTATATACAGTGTTCCAATGTGGAGGATCAAATCAATGAAATTAGCTAGTAATAAAAAATAATTAAAGAATGATTTGGTTTAGTGTTTTGTACATATGTATAAAGATGATGAAAGATCATGCCCACTGCGCGTGAACCATATTCAACATATTAGTGGCTGCATTTGTCAACTGCGAACATGGCCCCTCAACGAATCGTGTGGACTTTTTCGACAAATTCTTTTTGGGTGACGGAGACGGACAGGATAATGACTTAATGTAGTTTGCCAAGTCATGAACGCAAGACGGGTTTTGCATCTTGAAAAAATCGAGCACCAACTCGACACCAACATGCGCGTAGCAAGAGCAGCTCCAAGGTAATTGATTAAAATTCATCATGTCGTTATTGAAGAAAATCCCTGGCAGCTTGGTGACGGGGTCTTTGGCATTCACTACTCTGAGCACTTTGACTCCCAACTCTTGGCACCTCTCTTTGAACCTCGAGTTCCCAACTCTGGGCCCCCCAAAGGAGAAAACCGTGATGGGAGCCTTAAATGGCCTGTTCAAGCCGAGCTCCGCTATGTCGTAAGCTAGGAGAAGAGCCAATGAGCTCCCCATGCTGTGGCCGGCAAGAGTAATGCTTATCTCCTCGTCTTTGTGCTTGTTCAGTAGCCTCGACACCTCGGCCAGAAGCTGCTCTCGGCAACTTGTTAGCCCGAACTTGTTTTCGTCCGAAGTAGTGTAGAGGCTGAGGAAGCCGGCTTCCACTTTGACGTCCGGCCTCGGGTCGTGAGGGTTGAGGCGAGCAGGGGTCAAGGAAGTATTTAGATTGGCAATCCATTCGGCATTGGTGACGGTGCCACGGAATGCGATGACGATGTCACGTCTGCCGAGCCTGCTCACAGACTCATCGTCCGAGGCTGCTACGTACCCGACCCATCTGCTGGGCCCACTTTGAGTCGTAGTACTCATTGGTGGGGCTGTTGCGTATATGTATTTAGTGACCTCGTAGCCTGAATCACCCAACCCCACTTGCTGCAACAGGCTATGCTTGCCGTGCTTGCAGTTCAAGTACCTTTTCGAGTTGGGGTCGAGATCAAAAGCCTCGTAGCTTGCTTTCACCAATTCACCGTAACGAATGATCTCGTCACGGAGAAGAGGGTGCAAGGGTGAAACAAGGTTTTCCCAGTTGTTGAGCCCTTGAATTTCTCTCCAGCCACTTGCTATATTATCTAGTTTGGGCTTGGGCACAGCCTGAGCCTGAGGAGCTTGCAAGTAATTATGGTAGGCGGATGATAGTGAGCTAGTTTTGGACAGCAAAGGATAATTAATTGATTTATGGAGGATGGGTTTTGCAGGTTCAGCTGTGATTGTAGAACAGTAAGTATTCATCATTTTATGATGAGTTTTAGGGACACAACACTGAAGAGTGGCTGCCATGAAAATATTTTTATCAGATGTAATGTAACTGGGATAAGCTCATTATATATATATGGACCATATAGATAAACGTGTTGAAATGCTAATTTATCACGTTTAATTCATTGCAAAATATATAAGAAAAAAAAAAAGCGAAACTAAACAGGCTAACAACTGGCTTTCATGAGATTAAGGTACTATTAGTATTAGAAAGGGCACATTTCCTCTAAGAATAAAATATTTCTAGATTTTAGTCTTTACCACAAATTCCTCTAAGAATATCTCCGTATGAGAACACTACAGTGCCCTTACTATCGTTTTTTGTTTTAAAATCAGTGGCTCCGTGCTAGACAGCACTAGGGATATGCTGAGATCGGATTAAAAGAAAAAGTTAAATTACAAATATGGAATAAATATGTAATACAATTTACCAATATTAATTTGTTGAATATGTTATATGAATTTTAAATTGTGCATAAAACGTGTCTATTTAAAATTAGTACATGACTCGTATGGTGCAAGTAACTAATAATAAATTACATTATATTCATTTTAAAATAGGTATTATTTTAAAATTTTTATTCAGAAATTCAACTCGACTACAATGCGATTTGGTATGGGTTGATAGATTGTAATGGTACGATTGGGTATCTCAATTTTCTTTTCTTTATGGTTGTTAAGATGCGTGGATGATGTAGTCCATTTAAATTGATTGATCGATTTACATAAGTATATATACCAAATAATTTGATATGTTCCACGCACATTTACAAAGAAGTATTGATCATAATTTTCTCCAGATTCTTCTAAGTATCGATCATAGTATTCTCCAAATTTTTCTTTCATTAATATCGAGTAAAATGCTTAACAATATGAAAAAAGAAATATTGATAAATATATAGTATACCAAATAATTTGATTTCATACATTATCGATAAAATACAAAAAATGATATTCAATCTTACCACGGATGTAATTGCCCAGCGTACAACACAAAATCGAGACCCACGTTTTTTATATATAAAAAAAAGACTCAAAAAATAGTTATTAAAAAATAATTAAATAGAAATTTCCATTAACACAATTATTTTGGAATACTTATAAATGAATAAATCCACCGAATTTACATGATCTCCGTAAATAAGGTATCGTAAAAATGTAAATTTTTATGGTCTAATTATTTCCTTAATTATCCACAATTTGATTAATTCAATTAAATACAGAAAAAATTAATAACATTTATTACGTAATATTTAAATTAAAATTGTCATTAACACAATTCTATAGAACATATATTTGCAAATCGCATAATGGTTATTGTTGTCAATATTTCCATAATTGTAGTAAATATTTGCAGGTTGAATAAATCCGTCAGATTTATAAAATTTGCGTAATTAAGGTATATGAAAAATGCATTTCACAAAAGAATTATACGAAAACATAAAACACTTATGAAATTATAAATTACACAATTTAGTTGAAAATTTATTACTAAATCACATAATTGATATTGCAGCCGAAATTTCCATATTTGGATAAATCAGAAAAATTCACATGATTTGATTAATTAAGGTATCTTAAAAATAATTTTTTTATGGAATCTTAAAAATGATTTTTTTATGGTTTAATTATTTTCTTAAATAATGAGCCGCAATTTCCATAAGTGATTATTTGAAATAATACCATAAATTGTTAAATTAATTTTCCGAAATATTAAATAGATTTTTCTTTTTAAGTGAAATAGTTACTATTTAAAAAATAATCAATTTAGCTCCGAATTAATAATAATTCGATCCCGAAAATTAATTGATCGAATTACCCCTCCCCCCATATTTAACATATATCGCCCATTGATTAACTTAATTACTGATAATATAATTAATCAATTTCTTCCTCGAAATTGGTACCACTCAGTTCTTAATTATTATGTCGGAGATTAATCGGCCTGCAGGACTTAACATAATAAACATTCCTGATCTCATTTCAAGGACTCATCAACCCCGTGGACCGCGACATAGTGACCGTAAATAATTTCAATGGCACATCATGTAAACAATATTACTTACCAAAATATCGAGTATGTCAACCTAAAAAAATAGGTATCATCCTTGGTAAATCAAATAAGTAAATGTTGAGCACATATGCTCGTTTATTATCTTACGGGTTAAGAGAACTCATTAATCACTGACGTCAAGATTATTTACTTGGTCAATATAAAATAATCTTCTCCTCCATAGGTCCATTCAATACACTCAAGATGTACTAGCGTAATTCATCAGTCAAAGACCAACATAATAAAAATTACACTACAACCTTTCAATATAGATAGTTCAACTCTGTCTAGGCCATGAAAATTTTATTTATATTTTACAAGGAACTGATAATATGATCTTTCTTTTCGACACATCGAACCATATTGTCTACACTGTAAAATAAAGGAACTTATGCTTGCCTAAATAAATAAACTACAAACACAAATACTTGACTAAAACATAATTCTCATTGTTTAGTTCTTGTCTTGTGTTTTTCACTTGCTGTAGTTGGATTTGTAGGGGTCTTTTGTACTGTTTGTTCTATAGGTCTGTCCCTCTGGTCTGATTTTGTACTGTGTTTATGGAATTTTGCTTTGTATTCGGCTAGGCTGCATAGTTCTTGCATGGCCTCTCAGTTACCCAGGCTGTATTTGAATATTTGTAACATTACCATTTTATGGTTTTAATAGAGAAATTTATGTCGTTGGAAAAAAAAAAAAAAAAAAATATAATTCTCATTCAAAATGGTATTGTCAGAAACTAAAAGTCGAGTTTTTATAATAAACCCTAACAATCTCCCACTTATACTCTATAAAGCTTTCGTCTATTAAGTATATTCTCTTTCAATCTAATTCTCAATTACTAATGTAACTAGTCACCACACGCCTGACTCTCATTCCTTTTACATGTCAGTCAAAAACCTTCGCTTGTAGACTCTTCGTAAAAAGGTCTGCTAAGTTGTCCTCTGATGCTCTCTTGGCAACAATGACTTCTCTTCGTCCAATGATATCTCGTATCAAGTAGTACTTGAGCTCTATGTGTTTACTCGCCTTATGTGTCCGTGGTTCCTTTGAGTTTGCTACTGCTCTGCTTTTTTCATATAAAATTGTGATCACATCGGCCAAACTCGGCAACACGTTAAGGTGTAACAGGAAGTTTCTAAGCCACACTGCTTCCTTCGCTGCCTCTGAGGTAGCGACGTACTCGGCTTTCATGATGGAGTCTGCCACGCACTTCTGCTTGACACTCTTCCAAACTATGGCTCCACCTCCCAGAGTAAACACAAACCCTGAGGTGGATACACTTTAATCCCTGTCTGACTCGAAATCAGAATTAGTGTAACCCAACTGGAGAAACTCCTATGCTCGGTAAACTAACGTGTACTCCTTAGTCCTTCTTAGGTACTTGAATATATGATTTACCACAGTCCACTGCTCCGGTCCTGGATTACTTTGATATTTGGCTACCATGCCTATGACATAGCAGATATCTGGCCACGTACACAACATTGCATACATAAGGTTCCTACTGCCGTTGCATAAAGAACCGCCTTCATGTCCTCTATCTCTTGGGGTGCCTTGGGAGACATCCTCTTAGTTTGAGGGATTCCATGCTGAAGGGGCAATTTCCCTCTCTTGGAATCCTACATTTTGAAATGTGCCAAGACAGTATCTATCTACAAGGATTGAGATTAGCGTAGCATTCTCTTCTCACGGTCCCGAATAACCTTAATCTCGAGAATGTGTCCTGCTTGTTTGTCCAATTTTTGTTGCGTGTTTCCTTGTTACTTTTCCTTTCGTTTTTCCCATATTATGTCTTTTAGTTAGTTTTTATCTCGTTTTGTAGTTTATCGCGTGTTTTCCTCTATCTTGGTTTTTCTTGTGTTTTTCGTATGTTTTTTTGATTTTTCTTCGTTTATGGTGTGGAGGCCGAAAGCTTTGGAAGAATTTATTTTCCATGATAAGTGGGCCAGGTGAACATCATTAAATAGAGATTTTCGTTAGCAACACACAGGAAAAAACGAAACCAAAATCCGAGTCCAAACGAACCCAAACGAGCCCGAGACGTAAAGGCGTGCGAGTTGCCAACCAGCCTGCCCAGCCCCGCGCCGCGCCTGCGTCGC
>BKCP01001002.1:1097440-1113986 GCA_008636005.1 Striga asiatica | reverse complement strand
TTCTTCTTAATAATTAGGATTAAGCTTGTAATTCAAATTCAACGCTCGAATTTTGGGATTGATTGTAAGTTTTTCTCTTTTGATTAATTCATGAAAATGGTTGGTTTGAGGAGAATGATTAATTGTGTTGAATTGATGTTACGTAGTTAATTCTGATTGCTAGGGATAGGGGATGATTGTCTTGTTTAATCCCTATCTGTCGAGCTTGATTCGTTTGTTCTTGTGCGAGTTAATTTGATTAGAAATCGATGAAATCTTGTTTGATTGATTGATATAATCGAAGAGTGACACTTCGATCTTGCAATTGAAAACGATTGGATGTTGATTAGTCGAGTTAGGGTTTTGTTGATTCTAAATGGTTAGTTGATTAGTTCTCTTCTAATTGAATTAGCGACTTTTAGAACCGAAAGGGGAGAAATCGTAGACCTAGGATCGCATGAGATAGATGATTTCATAACTGAATAATCTATGAGTCTTGGATTAAAATACATGCTTGTAGGTGTCTTGTCCCTTGTTACGAAAAGTTATTGGGATTGGATAATTGGCCAATATTGTATGCTCGAACTTGCACATCTATGTTCAACCCCTTGTTACGAAGAATTATTGGGAGCGAACCGCTAGACATGTAGGCGAGAGTGTCAATTCCAAACTGAATGATCAATTTTCTGGCTTTACGTTGCGAACTTGAATAAATTATCCCCGATTCCCTAGTTTCTTTATTATTATCTAGTTGATATTCTAGGATCTTAGTTGATAGTTAATTCCTCCCCAATCTGATTAGAGTGTTTAGGATTTATTTGCTTTTTCTGTGTAATCGATACCAAAGCTAAATTCCGAACTGCCTTCCTCGAGAGATCGACCCGGGAAACGAATCCTTCGATTCAGTACTCGGTAAAAATATAACAATTTGTACACAACAAATTTGGCGCCGTTGCCGGGGAAGGAAAGTAGGACATTTGGTTTTGGAATTGATTTTATTTTTCCTGTTTCTCTTTAGTTTGTAATTATCGTGTTTTCGTTCTTTCTTTCATGCATCTTTGTTTTTCTCTTTGTTTTTGTTTTGGTTTTATTTTTTTTTCTCTCTTTTCGTGGCTACGTGTGGTTGTTCTGTTTTGGTGTGCAGAAGATATGAACTTCAACCGTGCTTTCCCCTTACCGCACACCCAACCTTGGGTCAATGAGTCGAGCTATCACGCCGGGTACCACAACCAATCATATACATACCCTTCCGAGCAGTACTGAGACCCCTTTCCGGTCGAGCAATACTATGAGTCCCATGAGTTCAACGAGAAGCTCGACCGTATCTATGCTTTCGCAGCATCCCGTTTAGCTCAAGAAGAAGAGACCGTAACCCGGTGTGCCCATCTGAACCAGCCACCTCCATACTACGATTCGTGGAACTATGGCCAGACTTGGTCATATCCTTACGAGCAGAAGTGGGAGTCTATACCTGTTGAGCAGTCACGTGAGTCCCTCGAGGACTCCTCAGAGTACAAAGCCAAGCTCGACTTGGCCCTCGCTCTTTTAGCCTCCTAAGCGGCCCGTATGAGCAATATTGAGTCCAGAATCGAGAACCTTGTGGAGCGCGTGCAAGCATTAGAGGATCGAGTTAACAATGTCACTCCCGAGCCCACCGCTCAAGGTGAATCTACACATAGGGATGAACCTCGGGAGGCTGCTTTGACATACGATGAAAAGCTCAACCTCATCCTTGCTTGCATATCTGCCTAGGCCACTCGAGATGTGGATATTGAGCTCGAATGTGCTCGACTGAGCACACATATGGAGCTTCTTACAGCACACATCGACTCAATCGAGGCACAAGTCGCCGACCCCCACTTTATGCTTGATACTCAACCCCGTATGATGAAGCAAATGTGTGAGGCCGAAGAAGACGATAGTGAGCTCCAACGAGACGTTGATGATATTTCAGGGGAGGAGGTCCATGGGCTTGATTCTCAAGTCCCACCTCCCACCTCCGAGCTGGAACATCCGTCTTCGAGACCCTCACACTATGTTACGAACTGGGTGGGATTCAGTTCGACTTGCTCCACAGATGAGCTTATAGTTTCGGAGGTTGACGACAGAGCTCGGGTGGAAAAAGCTCTACGTTTAGAATTGTGGATTGCTCGTGCCCGAGACCGCTTCATACAGAACATAGCCACCCGGATCCACCGTGCCAGCCTTCTCGCCAAACTTCCTATGCTACCACTTCTGGAAAACACGAAGGCATGGCACGATCGTCACTTCTTTCTGGATCCTGATTGATTCGTGTACAGGTTTCGTCAAGCTAATGACGTTAAACAAGCGCTTCTTGGGAGGCAACCCAAGTGATTTATCGCTTTCTTAGTTATTTTCGTTTTTGCTTTTTAGTTTTATTCTTTGAATAATGGGAGTTTTGGAGTTCTGTGTTTTTCTTGGCAGGTACTAGTTGCGAGCTCGGGCAGGAGAATTGAGTTGAATTAAGAGTTTCGAGGTTCTGGGCTGAGCATAGGCGAATGGCTTGCACGTGAATGCTTGCTCTCCTCGATACACTTCGCTTTGCACACCCTTTTCTTTTTTATCTCTTTGAGTTGTTTCTTTCCCCTATCTTTTCTTTTGAGTTTTATGTTCTTGTGTTAGCTTCTGGTATTGGTTCATTATATGAAGATGCTAGGTTCTACTATTTGACTTCCTGTTTTGTGTTGAAGCAATGAGGTCATTGCCTCATTTTAAGTGTGGGTAAGTACATTTGGATTTTGCATGCTTATATGGTGGACCGGTCTAGTTTTAGGTTTTTGTGTTGCTGAGCATGGTATTGGTGGATTATATGATTTGATGATGAATGTTTGATGAAATTGGGAAGTTGTGATGACGGGCGTGTGGTCATTGCCTCGATATATGCTTGGTTGTTTTGAGCGATATTTATTTACCTTGTGAGGTTTTGATCCTTACCCTTTCCTTCTTGTGAGATATTGGTCATATTTTTGAATGATTAGAACTTGTCTTGAGTTTGTTTGAAAGAAATCAATTTTTGAAATTGCGAATATGATTGAGGCGTTTTGTTTGATTAGCTCACTTCTGCCTTGTTCATTGGTCCTAAAATTTAATTTTCCACTAGTAGCCCGTTTGAGCTTAAAACCTTTTCTTGTCAACCTGTTGACTGATTTGTGTGATGATTGGGGGATTGGTGGCCTTTCTGAATATGGTGGACATTGAGTTGCATTTTTTTTGCTTGACCAGTTATAAAATATATATATATATATATAATATGAGAGCTCACAGGACAAATCGATTGGATTCTACTCCTCTTACTAGTCGATTCATGTTGACGGGTAATGAGCATTAGGAAACTACTGTAGGACACTTGGATGACCTCCAATGTTTAAACCTATAGAATATTGTCCTTTCGATTCGTTGTTGTTCGAAAAAAGTTACTCTCCAAATAAAAAATAAAAAATAAAAAAAAAATAAGGTTAAGTGATGATATTGCAACTTGTTCTGAGCATCTATATGTTGTTTGTGAAATGTTGGTTGGGTAGTAAGTGTTTTGCCTTGTTGATTCCGGATGAGTAGCGGAATGCTTGAGTATACTCGAGAATCTTGATTGTCTATTTGAGCTTCTTGTCCTTATATATCCATACCTTTACCTAAGCCACATTACAACCTGTGAAGTCCTCTTGATTCGCAAGTTTTGAACTTTGATTAGTTTCGAGTAATGTAGACAATTGGCAAGCATATGTTGAAACAGGAATATTGACCAATCTGAGAGACCCTATCATATATTCATGTAAAAGAATGAGTGAGGCATGTACTAATATTTCTGTGTTTGAGAGTTTGTCATTCCGAGACCAAGTTTATATTTGAGCCATATGGTTTCACGGTCGTTGGAATTCGATCTGGTTGAATTGGACATTTTGAAACTCTTCTTATTTGAAACTGTATTCATGCTCATGTCTTGTTTTCTTTTTTTTTTGTTCGGGACTGATATAACTATATTATGATATACCGGCCCAAGTGCTCTCTACCCGACCGGATAGTATCTCAGACTGTTCACACGTCGACATACTCCTGTCGACATACCCAAGTCGACTTCCGCAAAGTCGACTCTTCATAGGAATGACTGCGAAGAGTGGCAGATCCCCTACAAGTCGACTCCTAGAAGTTGACTTCGTGCTGTCGACTTCGCAATAGTCGACATCTATTTGAGAAGACCAACAAGAGCGTAGCCTCCAAATAACCAGAAGATCCTGAGTCGACTCCTCCATACTCGAGGTCGACTCCTCGTACCTCGAGATGTGAAATGCACCGACGACTCAACACACTTGTGGCATTTCCGAGAACCTCCTATCTTCCAATGGATAAGAAGGTATCTTACCATGACTCAGCAATGAGAGGAGACGAATCAACCGGGGTAATTTAGACCTTTCAGGTGAATCGACTGGGGAATTTTGGGTACTTCAAGTAAGTGTTTCCTCCTATATAAAGGAGGTGAGGTAACCTTAAACCCTAACTTTCATTCTTTCCATACTCTCCTACATAGCTGTTGTTGCTCTCTCAGAGCAGTCTCTCTTCATCTCTTTCACGCATTGACTTGAGTGTTGGAGGCTCTACGCCGGAAACACTTCCGGCGTTGAGTTCTTGCAGGTGTTATCGCGGTCTAGCAACGGTTCGAGGGTGATTCAAGCAGATCTGAGCTCATTACCACCGGTTCCCTCCAGATCTGAGAGGAGACCCATCATTTTGGCGCCGTTTGTAGGAACTTCTTGAAGAAATTATGAGCTTGCACCTAGCTCCGATCTGCTTATGATGGCTGAGAAGGAAGGTTTGCAGAGGAACTTGAATGAGGAGTTTAGGGGAACCACAATTTATTGTAAATATTTTTCCGGAGTAGAATCGAAAGATTCGAACACCGGGTCGTGTCTCTCGAGGAAGGTTAGCTGGATTGTTATGCACGTTTATTCAACCACACAAAAGAAAATAAAATTCCTAAACATTCTAATTCAGATGGTTTGTTTTGGTTTTAATTATCAACTACCAAGAGAATTTAAATAAAGCAATAGAAATAGCAGACTAACACGTAGAACAAGCAAGATTTAAGGAGCTAGGAAGTCGGGGATATCCGTTTTGGTTCCAGTTGCAATTAGTGGGTAAGTGATTGTTCGGTTAAGTGATTCGAATAACTTTCTCGTTCAGAGATTCATTCTCAATAACTTTTCGTAACAAGAAAACAAATGTGAACGGCAGATTAACGATTCATTTAACACGTAGGCAATACAATTACGAACAAGCCTAGCTTATACGAGCCTATTTCGATTGACTCCTCCCCTTTCGATTCTAAGAGTCGATTAATATAGACTAGAGGGTGATTAACTAACTAATCAAATAGAATCACCAACATCATGCACGAATACATCAAATTCAATTAAAACAATTGGGCGTTGAAGTGTCACCCTTCAACAATTCTCAGTATTCAAGAAGGATAATTGAAAACCCTGATAAAAGCCCAACTCGCATAAGAAGAACAATCAACGAATCACCACAATCACAATCGAAATCAAAACATCATCCCCTATTCCCTAGAATATGAATTTAGCTACTCATAATTGAATCAACACAAGCATTCATATCAACCCAAGTATTCATATTCATCAAGCTAAATGAAAAGAAAATCTTACGAATGATAAAATTCCAAAGTTGAATCCAAAGCAATAGCAAAATTCGAGATCAAATCCGTGTTCTACGTCGAAAACTATGAGAGAAATATGAAAGACGAGTGAAAAAGAAAGGGGGTAGGGTTTCTGTGATTTCTCGATGTGAGAAAAGATGATCTGCTCGCGATCTCGTGTCCAATATATAAAGCAGGCATGTTTGCACGGCGTGGCACAGGTGGCGCGGCGCGATCTCGCGGTGCGGAGCTTCATCGCGGCGCGGCAGGTGAACGCTGGCAGAGTCTCAGTCTGGGTCGTGGCAGCAGCGCGGGCTGGCGCGGCGTGGCACGGGCGCGGGGCCTGGGTAGCCTGCTGGACTTTGCTTCTCGAGTCCGTTTGGGTTCGTTTCAACTCGAAACTCGATTCCGCCTTTTCCTGTGTGTTCCCAACAAACTCCTCCAATTAATTAAGCTTGCCCGACTAATTTTCAGCTGAAATTCGGTCCTCCCGACGCTTTCAACCTACACACCATAAACAACGAAAACCCGAAAAAATACACGGAAAATACAAGAAAGACTAAAATAGAGCGAACCACTAAATAAACTACAAAACGAACTAAAAACCAACTAAAAAACCTAATATGGGGGAAAAAGAAAAGAAAAATAATGACGAAAAGCGCAACAAAAGTGGGACAAACAGGGAGTTTGGACAGACAGAAGACCACCACCACTCTCTACCCCTAGACCCCCGATCATGCAGATGCTGGGACTACCACCGTTTGGAGGACTTCCGCCGCCGGGAATGAATCTGGGTGGAGAAACACCCATTACTCCACCCGGAGTGAAGATGCAAGTGTTGACCCAAGTAAGAACAAGTCAAAACCCTAATCCAGGTGTTGGAGAGAAGGAACCAACGGAGATATCTCGACGTGAGGGAAAGCAAATCCATGAGGTGCCGAGCAGACACAAACAACACCCCGCGTCGAGGAGCGAACGCTGACGATGACGAGGAGCGAGATGCAAAAGATGATTGCTGAAGCTGTGGCCGCCCAGATAGAGCAAGTGGTGCGAGTCAAGCAGAATCCGCGGGTCGAGCAGAACTTGCGGGTCAAGCAACAGCCTCGTGTCGAGCAGTAGGCTCAATCAAACGTGCCGCAAAATAGAAGGGCGGACGAGGAGGAGTCTTCCATTCGAACTGTCAACCCGCAGGCAAGAGATGAGACATTGGAGCAGTTGTTGGCCCAGGTCCGTGACTTGCAGGCTTGAGTCGGGGGAAAGAAGAGCAAGGGAGCAAAGGAACATCCGTTCTCACAACAGATCCTGAGGACCGACTTACCACAAGGCTTCAGGGAGTTGAACATATGGTACGATGGCTCCACTGACCCGTCTCGACATCTAAGAAGCTTTGAGAACATGGCGGTGCTCCACCGGTATAGTGACCCTGTGCAGTGCCGCGCTCTTCTGACGACTCTGAAGGGGTCGGCTCAGGACTGGTTCCACCAACTACCAGCTGGGTCGATTCAGGACTTTGAAGGTTTCAGCTCGAGTTTTCTCAATCAATTCGCGAGTGTTAAAGTGCAAGAGAAATCATACCTCTCACTGATCAGCATGCAGCAAAAGAAGGGCGAGTCACTGCGAGAGTATGTGGCAAGGTTTACGAGGGCATGTGTTGACTGCCCAACAGCAACAGAAGAGATCAAATCGGGAGGATTGACAAGGGGACTGCTACCAGGGTTATGTAAAAAATCTTTTGCTAAGCGACCTGGTAGGAGTTTCGATGACGTATTGAGAAGATGTGTTAAGTACATGAATGTCGAGAAAGCAGAAGTCGACTATCTACAAAGCATGAAGATGTCCCAGACTGAAAGTCGAGATGACAAAAAGGAGAAGAAGATTCATTCGACTGGGGAAAGGAGAGGATCCCCACGAGCTGACAGGGGTGAAGGATGATCCAGGGGATGGAGGCCAATTCAATACCACCCCTATCGGTTCCTCACACGAGAATACTAGAAGTGATGGAGAGGGAGATCTGGGATGATAAGGTGAGATGGCCAAGGACGAGAAAGGACGGACCGGTGAAGCTCAAGAGCAATTTGTACTGTTGATTCCACAAATACTATGGGCACAACACTGACGATTGCAGACACCTCAAAGACGAGATTGAAAGGTTGATAAAAGCTGGCCATCTGAAGAAGTTCATATACAAAGATCGCGAGAGGTCGAGCAGGAGGAGAGAACGAAGTAAAAGTCCTCGCAAGAGGGCGAGATCACCAGAGAAGGAAGAACTCCCCCCGAAAAGGGGAGTAATTCACATGATTTTTGGAGGGTCGACAGACGGAGATTCAAATCGAGCAAGGAAGGAGTATGCTCGAGGTCGATATGCAAAAGTCGAGGTGCATCAAGTTGAGGAGAATTGACCAGTGATGAACTTTGGGTCTGCTGATGTGGGAGAAGTCGAGAGGCCGCACAACGATGCCCTAATGATAACGGCGCAGATGTCGGAATATGAAGTACAGAGAGTGTTTGTCGACACGGGAAGTTCGGTGAACATGATCTTTTACGAATGTCTCAAAAGGATGGAACTCGACATCGAGCTCACACCCCTACACACGTCACTCTTTGGATTCAATGGGTCAGAGGTCGCGCCCCTAGGAGAGACCATGCTCGCTGTCGTCTTAGGGGAAGGTAACTTGAGGAAGGTGAAGATGGTGAGATTTGTGGTGGTCGACGTCGAGTCAGCTTACAATGTGATCCTCGGGAGGCCGGCACTCAATGCCCTCCAAGCAGTGGTGTCGACTTACCACATGAAATTAAAATTCTCCGTCGGAGATTGAGTGAGAGAGGCTCGAGGGGACCAGATGCTGTCGAGAACATGCTATCAGATCGCGGTGAAAACCAATCAACGAGCCGAAATCAAGGAGGGAAAGAAACCAATGTCGAGTGAAAAGAGGCCGAGAGGGTGTGATCTCGGGCCGCACGGAGAACTGATGGAGATCCAAATCGGAGAAAGGGAAGACCAAACCACCAAAGTCGGGAGAGAGTTGGAGGGTGAGTTGCGAAAACAGTTGGTGGATTGTTGAAGGAATTCAGGGACATATTTGCCTTCTCCCCTGAGGAGTTGACGGGAATCGACCCAGAAGTCATGGAACACAAACTCAATGTCGACTCCCTCAGAAAGCCGGTAAAGCAGCGACTTAGGCATCATGGAGCTGAAATCGACAAAGCGATTGTAGTCGAGGTGGACAAGTTGCTGAAAGCTAAACATATCAAATAAATCCAATTCCCCGAATGGACATCCAACACAGTGATGGTGAAGAAAGCATTGAACAAACGTATGTGTATTGATTGCCGCGACTTGAACCGGGCATGCCCAAAAGACCATTATCCCTTACCAAGAATTGATCAGCTAGTCGACTACACGGCTGGCTGCGAGTTGCTGAGTATGATGGATGCATCCCAAGGGTATCATCAAATTCCCTTGGCCCCCGAGGACCAGAGTAAGGTGAGCTTTGTGACGAGCAAAGGGACATACTGTTATGTCGTCATACCCTTTGGGCTTAAGAACGTAGGAGCGACCTACCAGCGGTTGATGGACCGCATGTTTAAATCCCAGATTGGCCGAATTATGGAAGTGTATGTTGATGACATCCTGGTGAAGAGCAAATCCTCGACTTCACACCCGGACGATTTAAGGGAAACGTTCAAAACCCTTAGAGCATTTGGGATGAATTTGAACCCGAGCAAATGCGTCTTGGAGTAAAGGCGGGACGATTTCTAGGATACGTTGTGACAGAGCGGGGAATCGAGGTGAACAAGGAAAAAGTGAAGGCTATACTCGACATGGCACCACCGAGAAACATAAGAGAAGTACAAGTCTTAACGGAAAGAATCGCAGGGTTGAGCAGGTTCATTGCTCGAGCGGCCGAGAGAAGTTTTCCTTTCTTCAAATTGCTCAAAAAGAATACGACTTTCCTGTGGAGTGACGAGGCGCAAATGGCATTCGAAAAGTTGAAAGAATTCCTGAGCGAGCTGCCCTTGCTGACCAAACCGGAGCCTGGTGACGAGTTAGTGTTATATATCTCGGTGGGAGTGGTTTCTCTAAGTTCGGTGCTGCTGCGAGAAGAAGGAGGTTCTCAGCAGCCGATTTACTACACTAGTCGAGTACTCCAGGGTGTGGAGACGAGATATTCTAAGGTCGAGAAAGCTGCTTTAATGTTAGTGATAACGGCTAGAAAATTGAGGCCTTATTTTCTGAATCATGTGATAGTGGTGAGGACAAACTTTCAACTCGGAGAAACCTTGGGTCGACCTACTGTCTCAGGTCAGCTCGTGAAGTGGCAGTCGAGTTGAGCGAATACTCCATCAAATATGAGCCCAGACGATCCATAAAGGCTCAAGATTTGGCAGATTTTATCCAAGAGGGCACCAAAAGAGAAGAGAAGAAATGGGTAATGCGTGTCGATGGATTCTCCGCGGCCAAAAGATCTGGTTTGGGAGTCGTCCTCGTGTCTCCCGAGGGCGAGCAGCTCGACTTTGCCATCAGGATGGGGTTCAAGGCCTTAAACAATGAAGCAAAATATGAAGCACTAATCAAAGGAATTCAACTCGCAATTGGTGGCGGAGCGACGAAGATCGTGGCACATTCTGACTCACAACTCGTCGTTGGACAAGTATTGGGAGATTGTGAAATTAAGGAGAATCGAATGCGGAAATATGTCGAGGAAATCCAAAGCCTTGTGCAAGGATTGGAGAAATTTGAGCTAACGGAAGTCCCACGAGAGGAAAACAAGCGAGCCGACTGGTTCGCAAGAATTGCGAGTTCAAATGAAGGAAAGTTGGGAAATCACATTACCACCATGCACTTAGAGGGAAGTGTCTTGGGTGAAACAATGGAGGTCGACGATTGGAGGAAACCGATTCGTGAACTCTTGCAGGATCGAGTACCTGTAGGAGACAAGCAGGAAGCGGAAAAAGTTGCTCGATATTTGAGCAAATACTTTGAAGTCGAGGGGGTCTTGTATAAGAAGTCGTTGGTCGGGCCCTATTTACATTGTATTTCCGAAGAGGAGGGAAGTTATGTCCTAAAAGAAATTCACGAAGGATGCTGCGGAGCATATGTAGGGTCTGGAGCTTTAGCGGGCAAGGCCTTGCGAGCAGGCTATTATTGGCCAAAAATCCGAAAGATGCCCGAACAATTAGTACGAGAATGCGAGAGATGCCAGCGTCACGGTCGAATTCCTCACATCCCAGCTGAATCCATGACGACAATCAACTGCCCGATCCCCTTCGCTCAGTGGGGAATCGACCTGGTGGGACTACTACCAATGGGGACGGGACAGAGAAAATTTTTGGTGGTCGCAGTCGACTATTTCAGCAAATGTGTCGAGGCGGAACCCTTGGCGCGAATCACCAAGGAGAGGATGATACAATTCCTGTTCAACAATATTTGCTGCCGATTTGGGGTTTCGAAAGTGCGGATATCAGATAACAGAACTCAATTCCAAAGGAAGTGAATTCAAGCATGGTGCCTCGGCATGGGGATCAAACAACGATTTGCTTCAGTTGCACACCCTCAGGCAAATGGTCAAGTCGAAGTAACAAACAGAACTATTCTCCAAGGACTAAAGAAGAGATTGGAGAAGGCCTCAGGGGCTTGGGTTGACGAGCTAACAGCGGTCCTATGGGCTTATAGGACGACTCCGAGAAGTTCAACAGGTCAATCTCCATTTCACATGGTTACGGAATGGACGCACTCCTACCAGTAGAAGTCGGCTTGAACTCCCACAGGTCGACATTCTACGAGGAAATGGTCGAGGAGGCCCTTGATATAATCGAAGAAGGACAAGAGGAAGCTTGGGTACGATCCGTCGAGTAAAAACAGAGGATGCATGCAGCTTTCGATAAAAAGGTCCGAACCAGACGTTTTCAAGTGAGAGAACTCTTCCACAAACGAGCGACGCTCTCAAGCATGTTTATCAGCTACGAAGCTGCTAAAATCGTTGCTCGACTTCGACCAGCTCGCAAGAAGGGTTGGAGAGAAGACGAGTTGAAAAACTTACGTTTATCAGCTATGAAGCTGCTGAAATCATTGCTCGACCTCGACCAGCTCGCAAGAAGGGTTGGGGAAGAAACGAGTTGAAAAACTTAAGTTCATCAGCTATGAAGCTGCTAAAATCGTTGCTTGACTTCGACCAGCTCGCAAGAAGGGTTGGGGAGGAGACGAGTTGAAAAACTTACGTTTATCAGCTATGAAGCTGCTAAAATCGTTGCTCGACTTCGACCAGCTCGCAAGAAGGGTTGGGGAGAAGACGAGTTGAAAAACTTACGTTTATCAGCTATGAAGCTGCTAAAATCGTTGCTCGACTTCGACCAGCTCGCAAGAAGGGTTGGGGAGAAGACGAGTTGAAAAACTTACGTTTATCAGCTATGAAGCTGCTAAAATCGTTGCTCGACTTCGACCAGCTCGCAAGAAGGGTTGGGGAGGAGACGAGTTGAAAAACTTACGTTTATCAGCTATGAAGCTGCTAAAATCGTTGCTCGACTTCGACCAGCTCGCAAGAAGGGTTGGGGAGAAGACGAGTTGAAAAACTTACGTTTATCAGCTATGAAGCTGCTAAAATCGTTGCTCGACTTCGACCAGCTCGCAAGAAGGGTTGGGGAGAAGACGAGTTGAAAAACTTACGTTTCATAGCTAAGAAGCTGTTCAAATCGTTGCTCGACTTTGACCAGCTCGCAAGAAGGGTTGGGGAGAAGACGAGTTGAAAAACTTACGTTTATTAGCTATGAAGCTGCTAAAATCGTTGCTCGACTTCGACTAGCTCGCAAGAAGGGTTGGGGAGAAGAAGAGTTGAAAAACTTACGTTTATCAGCCATGAAGCTGCTGAAATCGTTGCTCGACTTCGACCAGCTCGCAAGAAGGGTTGGGGAGAAGACGAGTTGTAACGCTCCGTTATTTTTAAAAGAAAAATGATATTTTATTTTTCCGAAGATCAGAATTAATTTTTCGCAAATCAATTTAAAGGTTTATTTAACGGGCGCTACTCAAATTTCACATATCAACAGTTAAGTCACTTAACTATCAGGATACAACCATCCCATATTCAAATCTCAAGTTATACAACATTTATTCCATCATGTGAAATATCCAAATCAAACCAAATTCCAAATATTATTCAAGTTTCATAAATCCCGAGCATGATAAAAAAAATCCTAGAAAACAATGGTTCGATTTTCACACGATAATAATCTCGAATAAATTTCATCATAAGAATATTCGATTTCATAATAGCATACAAAATATCCAAATACATAATTCAGTTTCCAATCTCAATAATTTAACATGTCTGACAGATAAATCAATAATAATAAACAGGCGGAAGCAAGTAAAACAGTTCAAGAATAACAGATAAGATGACCCTGCCTCGCTCGCCTTCCGCCATGGCCCCCAGCTCAACCTAAAAGAAAGGAAGAAGAGACAAAGAGAAAAAGAATGGGGGTGAGCAAAACAATTATGCTCACCATTACCGCACAGTATATCCCGCATAAAGATTCAAAACCATAAATAATGTATGACAAACCTCCCGACCAGACATCGGCGAGGATGTAACTGGAAGCATTCCCACCCCAGATGCAACGGCATAGGATCTTATCCAGGAGACAGTGGAGCTGGTTTACCCCTCCGCTCTACACGGATTCGGGCGTCCACCTCCCGGATGCAACGGGCAGGTGACCTCCACTGATTATGCATTCGTCAAAGGCACTACCGTCGGGACACTTAGACTAGGGTTCTCACGCATACAAAAGCTATCGAGACAACTACATTTTATTATTAAATCCTACCTGGATACCGGAGTAGCAAATAGTACACAAGAGTTGGTAGGATGAGAGCACGGCTCGTCAAACACCTACATTTTATTATTAAATCCTATTATTATGATGGTTTTGATTGAAATGCTGAACAACACATTAAAACACATATAGCACATACTATAGATAAGAACACATAATTTGGCCAAAATAAATAGATAAGATCACATAAACTTTATAACTTCTCTGAAACCACATTCTCTTGAATAAGACCAACACTTAGATCATGTTTTAAGAAAAAATTTAAACTCACAAATAAACACATATTAACAACAACAAAATAATTAAAGATAAATGCACATAAGACCGCTCTCAACATTTGGATAACAACCATTTTATATCAAAACCAAAATATAACAAAAGTTGTGATTTAAATTTGAATTCATCGAGTACAAAAACAAATGCTCCCAACATACTCCTTTAGATTTTCCTTTCCAAATATAAAGACAATAACAAAACCTTAGCAAATTTACAAAATCAAAAGACATTTGACAAAGCCCAAGTTTCTTAATGAAATCAAACGAAAAAGAGCATGACACTCACACAAACCACATACTAACAGCAATTCAAATTCAAAATATACACATAAGAAAACAACATTTTCACACACAAGAAGCTCAGCATATAAATCACAACGAAAAATGCTCAAAACATCAGGTACTAACATGCGCACAACAACACAAAAATCCCTTCATTTTCTTAAAAGGGTACCAAGTTTAAACCTGCCATTTTTCTAACTCTTTTAAACTGAAAATAAAGCTTTGAGAATGTATTCATTTCAGCATGCCAAACTCAGCCATAAATCACATAATTTCATCATGGAAAACGCATGGGAAGAGGACAGCAAATTAAGGCCAAGCAAAGCTCCACCCAATATACTCAAAATAATCACCAATCATATGATAATTTAGATAAACAAAAACAAACAGACTAACTCAGACCTCACATTAGCAGTAGCATACATCAATCACAAACGTATGAGGTACAGGCAACGTTGTTCCAATACAACTCGAAAGATCCGAATTTCACACAAAGAAATCTAAATTCACGAAGATATAAGGGAAAACTAGACTTTCACCTCAGCTTCGGAATCTACACACGAGGATGGTAGGGTCTGAAAAGGGGTTGTACGATAGCTTGATGCGCAGCAACACACGGTGACTTGCTAGGCGCATTCAGTAGAGGCTGTCGGGGCGCGGCTGCCTCCGTCGGCTCTCGTTACAGTTTATGGTTCGAGGCGGCTAAACGAGCACGAACAGGGGCTCATCTCAACCAGCGGCTGTTGCTCGAGGGTCTGCTACTCGAGGAAACGCAGCTGAAGCTCCTCGACGGGGTGCTGCTGCGGACGACGGCTGGAAATCGAAGGTTCCCGAGTTGCCGAAGGACGGGCTGAACAGGGCTGACGTCGAGAGCTCGAATTCATTGAAAAAATGGCCGGGCTCGGGGGCAGCCGTGGCCAGACAGAAATCGAGGCCCGACATTCCAGAGGTCGAGGCCCGTCGGACGATGGTCGAGCGTGCGAACGTTCACCGGTCGGAGCTTGGAACTCCGGGAGATTGTCGTTGGGCTGGGGTGAAACAATGGCGATGGAAATTCACGGTGGTGACTCTCGCTGGTCGCCCACCATGGTTCGTGATCTTTGCGTCTCCGGCGGATTTCGGTGGCCCACGCACGATCTGGCTACAAACTGGTCAGAGAGACGGTACGCCGGTGACAGGAAGTTGAGGCGGGTCGCCTTGTGGTATCTGCAAGCCGGTTGAGGAGAGAGCGTATTTTGAGAGCGGAGTGAAATTGAGAGGTGTCGATCTGATTCTGCCGTGAAAGGTCAGCCCTCGGCTGCTACTCTGTTCGCCGGAAATGGTTGGGGCTCGCGAAGGTCGAAGCCCCGTCGGAGGTCGCGGGTCGCCGCTCGTCTTCTCGCCGGAGAGAGCTGGAGCTTCAGTTCTCCGGAATTTGTTGCTGGGCTGCAACGATTTGGGAGAAAGCGAAATGAATAGACGAGATTTGGGATTTTTCTGATCGGTATTTCGGAGAAGGCGATCTGCTAGATGCGAGAAGAATAGAGGAACAATTTTGAACGATGAAGAGGAGTGAAAGGAACCCACTGATTTGGCCGGGTCTTAAGCAAGAGAGAGCGAGAGTCGTGCGAGAGAGAGGAAGAAAAATCTCGCCCAATTAATCGGAACAGAACACCATCTACGCGCAGGGGAAAAAGAAAAAGAGAAGAAGGAAGAAAGAGGCCGAGTTTTTAACTCAATTGGGCCAAAATAATTAGGGAAATTTTTACACACTACATGAAATAAAAGAATTTTCAATTTTAGCTTCCTAGAACAATTAATAGGATATATACTTAATCAAGCTATTTTATTTACGTGATTGCCAAAATATCAGTTACCTTTTGTAACGTCCTCTATCCATATCAGTTATCCTTTGGTGGCGTGATTTACTCATTTAATTCCTTAATTCCCGCAACTTGAATTCTTTAATTCACATTTAATTCCTTAATTCCCGCAACTTGAATTCTTTAATTCACGCAGCTTCCAGGTGGTATATATTGAGTTTATGTTAGTATATATTCAGTAACGCAGCTCCCAGGTGGTATATATTGAGTTTATGTTAGTATATATTCAGTATATGTGCACAACTGGAATTCTTTAATTCAAGTAGCTTTCAGATGGTATATATTGAGTTTATGTTAGTATATATTCAGTATATGTGCGCAACTGAAATTTCTTAATTCACGCGGCTGGTATATATTGCGTTTATGTTAGTATATATTCAGTATATGTTGCAATGAAAAAAATGTCTTCCATTAAACATTGTTTCTTCCTCTTTTTTTCTTTTATACATAAAAGTATATATATATATAGTTTAAAAACATATTATAACAGATTACTTAATATAAAACCATACATATACACAATACCAACAAAAAATTTCAGTTTATGCTATTTTTAAATAGATTTTATACATAAAAATTAGGTCTCGTGATAAATTTCTTTATCATATACCGAAAATATACTAAGTATAAACCATACATATACAAAAAAA
>BKCP01001002.1:1030117-1092253 GCA_008636005.1 Striga asiatica | reverse complement strand
ATATAACAGACAAAGAAGTTGAGAAATAAGAGAGTAACGAACTTACTCATGGTGGCTCGATTAACTGAACTCTGAGAAAGCTTGAAGTCGCCGAAAAAAGGAAGTGCCGGTGAAGCCGAGGATGCGGAAGATCGCCAGAAAGTTCGAGAAGATTAGAGAACAAGAGATTCAAGGAGGCGAAAAAGTGGCTGGCTAAGGAATTGAAGTGTATTTATACATGACAAGGAAGAATACTGACCGTTAGATCAGCAAGAGATCTGACGGCCACGATGCGGCGCAGTCCGCTTATATTTATGTAGAGGGATTATATAAATATATATATAAATATTTTTTCTTTTTTAAAAAGCATGACTATTCATATAATTAATTTTACGATATATCACGTGTTATATGTTATTAGTTTGATTGGGGACTCTCATGCATAATATATAATTTTTCATATTTTGTATTTCTTTTCTTGCAGTAATGAGATATTAATTATCAATAATTAAGTTTAAAATAAAGAGAATATGTTAAGTAACAAACTCATCCGTGCATCGTTCGTGATACGCATTAGTAATAGATGACTAAATGAGGATATAAATTGTGTTATCTATATCTATATACATATAATTGCTAGCAGAGAAATTAATTAAACTCTTTTTGTTTTCCCACCTTTTTCGTTACTTTTGTAGTAATTAGAATTTTACTAGTATTCGTCATGTGCACATGCACAGAGACAAATAGAAATTTTAAATTAGATAATGGATGTATTACATTTTAAAATTTTTGACTATACGCAACAGTACAATATAAATTATTTAACTTGCATGTGAATCTTTATATTGATGACATAAAATTTAATGGACAATGTAATTTTGTAATTTAGAGGGACCATATGATTAATTAGTTAGAAAAGTATTACAACTATTTTTAGTGTTGTTATAGTAATTACTTATGTAATTTTAAGGAGTTTAATTATAATGCTCATGTCAATCCCCTTTAATATCGTTGGAAAAAAAAAAAATCCCCTTTAATATAATTTCAAAATGTGTTGAGCCTAAATGGCTGTCTCGCACGCTTCGGAAGCTTACTTGACAACATTACATGCTTCGGCTTTTGGTTCGGATAAAAATTATTTTTGCTTAATCCAATCCCCTCCAACTCCAAAATAAATAGGATTCTTATATGTCGTGTCAATAGGATTTTTTTGCTTAATATTATAATATATTTTTGCTTAATCTGCACCTATCCATATTGAACCACAAAAATTGTTAAGAATCCTATTTCAATATTATAATATATTTTTACTATCCATATTACTTAATATCCATATTGAACCACACAAATTACATGGTTAAGAATCCTATACCAATATTATAATATATTTATTATAATATATTTTTACTATCCATATTGCTTAATATTATTTAATTTTTTAATAAATATTACAATAACTATATTCATAATCTCGATTGTCTAGAATGTCAATGTTATATTATTTTTTTAATAAATTTACCCTACATATAAAAATATTACACGGGTTAAGAATCCTATACCAATATTATAATATATTTTGGATTATAATATATTTTTACTATCCATATTGCTTAATATTATTTTATTTTTTTTAATAAATACTACAATAACTATATTCATATTCTCGATTATATTCATAATCTCGATTGTCTAGAATGCCAATGTTATATTATTTTTTTAATAAATTTACCCTACATATAAAAATATAACTACAACAACTTGGTTTATTATGTAAAAAAAAAATTGATTTATAATGTATAAAAAATCTTGATTTATCAAAAATTCAATCCTATGAATATCAAGACAATTATAAAATATTTCAAAATTATTCACAAAAATATTATAAAAAAAAGTTATCTATAAAATTAGAATGTTCTAAAAAGGATGGTGAAAATTTTAAACGTGTTAATAAATTCAGTTTTAACCTCCATGAAAATATTTTTACCATGTTTTCAAAATATTTATACAAATATTTTTTTAAAAATTGTAATGAAGAATGTTAGTAATTTGAGGTTCCCAAAATTTTTTATGTTCTTATTTTTTTTAATCCAATATGTTAACACTAACTATTTCGAACGTGTAACAAATATAAAATTGTTGAGATTTTCCTTTAATTGAATCTATGCAATTAGGTAAATATTATTAAGTTAATATATATATATATATATATATATATATATATATATATATATATATAGGGTCACGCTCCGGTGAGAATGACTCTTAATGCGAGAAATAAGAATAAATCGTAGCCATTAGATCATATGATCTAATGGTTTAAAAAAAGTCAAAATTGTACACTCATTAAGGACAATGTAGTAATTAACACAACATACCTCTATTCCATATTAAATAACCCAACTACTCTCACACACCAACACACACCACACACACCAATACGCACGCACACCAACACACACCCACACACACAGTCAGCCACCATCTTCACCACCGGCGCCGCCGCCCTGCCACCATCTCCGCCCGCCGGAATCTCCACAGCGCCGCACTCACCGCCGCCATCTACACACATTAACACACACACACACATACACACACACACTCACAAATAGTCCGCCCATACACAGAAACCGCTGGTCATCAACGCCACCCGCCGATTTCCGCCGCTACCCGACGTTCGCTGCCGCTGGAAGCGGCCAAAATCCGCCACTGTAGGATCCAATGGACACGGCTTCACAAGATCTAAGCAGATCGACCGGCTCCTCAGCGCCATCCACCAGGGCCGCCCACGACCGCCATCTATCCCGCCGCTCGACGCCGCTCGCAGTTGCCGGAATCCGCCATTAATCCTTCGATCGGACATGGCTTCACTAAATAAGAGCAGATCGACCGGCTCTTCAGCGCCATTGACCAGCGCCGCCAACGACCGCCGTCAATCTGCCGCTCTCTACCACCTCGTCATGCCGCCGGGAAAGATGGCCGATGTGCAATGTCCAGTGACGGGATGAAGAATGAATTTGGATTGTGGGGCCTTTTTTTTGAGAATTTGACAATTTCAAAGGATCCAATTGCAATTTCAATATTTTTACAAAAGTTCAATTTAGTCCTTGGGTCTAATATGAAATTTATGAAAATATATATAAACAATATATTCTTTGAAACATTCAAACATCTAATCTTCAAGTATATCATCAATAAATTACACTTTCCTTTGATTGGGTGTTAATAACTAATTTTGTTAATAATTCATCTTATCTAATGGGAACCCAAGAATGTAAATCGCACTAAATGATTTGATTAAATTCCTTAAAATAATAGATATATTTTATAATATAATTAATAAATTAATTAAATTATTTAGGTTAATTCCATTTATGTTCTTAACCAAAAATACTATAAAGTGGTAAATAACAAACGTAGTAGTGCACTTTATTAAAAAAAATGGTGCACTGTATAAGAAAACATATTGCACTTTATAACACGACACATTGCACTTTATAAAACGACATGTTGCATTTTATAAAATGACTAGCTACATTTTTTATCACCAAACCCAACAATTAACGTTAATAATTTCCGCCAAAATACCATACAACATAAATTTTAAAAATGTATCTACATAATATTTTAACATCCACCACATCAGTTGTCCACATAAAACACAAGCACGCTAATATACCAAAATTATGGTAGTGCACTTTATACATCAACACGTTGCATTTTATAAAATAATACGTTGCACTTTATCAAATAGCATGAAAACATGAATTTTGAATTTGTTTAGAGTATTTTCAAACAAAAATAATATAAAATGTTAAATAAACACATTAACATATATAATATATTATTTTCAACCAAAAGATATCAAATATATTTTTATATATAAATAATAAATTATTTTAATTATTTCAATAATAAATTCAAATTAGGGATTTGAATTTATTAAAATACGTTGCACTTTATAAAACAATACGTTGCACTTTAGAAAATAACACGTTGCACTTTATAACGACTATCAGATTGCACAATATAGAGCGAAACCGACTGAAATAAAAAAATTCAGCCAAAAATAATATGAAAATAATAAATAAAATTATTAACATAAATATAATTTTAATATAATAGTATAATTCCATTAACCGAACCGAATAAATCAAATAATTATGTTCATTTTCATTTTAATTTGGGACAAGAGATTGGTTGGTTCAATCTGCACAATACAGACCAAACCCGTGCACCATAGTGATGTACGAATTGCACCTTAATAATTATTAGATTGCACCGTATATTTCGTTTACATATATACAATTTTTTTAATTAAAAGATAATAAAAATAATATTAAATACTAATCATTTTTTTAAAATAAATAATATAATTTATATCGGTTATTTCGATTATTTATGTTAACTAAAAAATTAAACCGATTATGTCGAAACCAAAATTTTCATTTCGAATTTTAAAATTTCGGTTCAATTATTATTTCTTACATTGAAAACTCGATTATGTCTATTAGTTTTTGACGTTTTCTTTGATTTTATTTAGATAACAACAAAACTCTATTATTATTATTATTATTTATTATTATTATGTAAAAATATTATTATTTTTTTATTGTGCATCTTCACAACCAGTATTGTGCATTTATTTAACTTTCATTATATCACATATTGGCTCTATGTACTAAATTGTAAATATATTAAAAGTTAAAAATTGCATACAAGTCCCCTCACCATGTCTAATTTCCAAAAATATGACCCAATCCAAGATCTGTAAATCCGGCTTGCACTTAGATTAGGTATTTAGGCCAGACCATTAATTCTCTATTGCATAGGTATTTGGGACAAACCATTAATTCTCTATTGCATGTATGTAAGGTGGGCTTCTACTTTTAATTTATTTATTTCAAGCCCATAAGGAGGAATTATTGTGACACTTTCGCTTCCGCATCTGAAACGTGTGACAACATATTGAGAAAGGTGCTTTTCCTGCCCATTTTGCCCCTCTTCACGCGAACAATAATTTTTTTTCTCAAGTCGCATGCTTTAATTTCCATGAAAATCGATAAATTTTCGTCGTTGTTTTTTTGTGATTTCTGTTGGTTATTGTAATTCTTTTCATTTTTTCCTTTAATATAAAGCTATTTGCTTTAATTTTTTAATTTTTTAAATTATATTATCTGTTGTTTCGGAAGTACTGGTCGATCGATGTAATGAAAGTCCTTATCCCGCTTCTTCGTGATCCTTGATGAATGGATGGGGGATTGGTTGAGGTTCTTATGTTCTTATTCAAAGGTAAAACTTTATATGTGCATGCCCTAATTTTTTGCCGATTTATATTAAATTCTAAATTTTTGTTATGGAATTCGAGGTCCTTCACGATTTCTGAGTCTATGAATGGTCCATGCATTAAGGATGAACATGCTTCAACAATTTCAATTGCACAGTGGAGTGCTACTTCCAGTTTGCAACTACATGGAGTTTATGTTAAATAAAAAATTCAATTATTTTAGATACACATTTTTTAAATCTGCTTATATGTTTCCTCATTTGGGTTTGGTATTCTCATGGGCTATGTCTTTTTGTGGACTAATATTTTCGAAATACAATTGGGCCAAGGAATAGGCCCATTGTAAATAAGCTTAGATTGTTAGTTTATTCATATTAACCCTCTCATGAGAATGCTAGAAATCTATCATAATAGCCTTGCAGACGTGCAGCCTTTTCACACAAAAATCTTCCTTTTCTATTCATTCTTAGCCACCGATTTTAATCTAGATGAATCTTGATTTGATGTTTATAATCAACATTCATCATGTAGTAATATTTTATTTTATTTTTTTAATACCAAAATGTTTAGTGTCTTATTTTTTATATTATTATAATATACATTTGTGAGAATAAATACAATCACTACTACGGTTTCTTTACTCATCATCCTTTACTGGTTACTGAAGCTGTGAGTTTTTCTATTTCTTCTCCTTCTTTTTTGTTACTTTTTTTTTTCTTCAATCGGTTTAGTAAGGTTAGAATAGTAGTAAAATTTCTTCATATTGACGAAAAAATGTGTTAAACCTTCTTTATTTGGTTGTTTTCTTCCTATTCCTATTTTTCTAAGAAAAAAATTTGCTATTTGCATGTGTTATAATTCATTTTTTAAACTTAGTAGTATAATTTTGTTTTGGCTGCTTGTGAGATAAATAAATGGTTTTTATGTTTGTATATGATGTCTGTAGGTGTATGTGTATATCAACAAGCATATGTTATGTTAGGACTTGTTGTTCTTCATCACTTAAACTATGTATGTTGTAGTTTTCTATGTTTTTGTCTTTCTGCTTTTATTTATTTTTTACTTCATATGTTTGGTCTTTTGTTTTTCTTAGTATGTTCAACTTGTGATCACAATTTTTCTTCTTTGTTAAAAAAAATTGATGGTTTTCTTGCTATGTGCAGCGTACGTTCAGTTCTAATTAAGGCTTTCGGTGCTACCTCAGGTAATCTTCTTTCGTTTCTCAAAGTTAGACAAATTGGTATCTATTTTTCCATTTAACATACTAGAATAGTTCTGCTCTGTTGATGTTTCGTCTTATTGTTTTTAGTCTTCGTCAATAAGTTAGGTGTGAGGGTTACCTTTGTGAGGAGTCATTTTTCTTCTTGCTGTTTATTTTCATATATCTTACCTGCATGAACATTTGAACGCATTTATATATATATATATATGTATATATTCATTAATGTTGTCATTTTCCTTTTTTCATTCAGTTACATTATCTTTTGTAACATGTATAATATTCCTTATTTGTGTCAGACATAATTGTGTTATGTATTTTCTCTAATTTTTTCAGGTCTTTCCAGTTTTCCTTTCTATCAATAACGCTTTCATCATTATTTCAGGTGATTATTTTAGTGTTCACCAAATTATTTTGTCTGCATCATTTCCCTTTCATCCAGTCGGGGCCCATGGCCGCTAAAACACTAGAATCCCCATAAAATGAGTTATTCAAAGATCTCTGTGAGATAGGCGGGGCCATCTCTTTTTAGCCTTTGCCTCAGTATCTATAAAAACTTTCTTTCGCTTTCATCATTATTTTAGGTGATTATTTTATTGTTCACCAAATTAATTTGTCTGCACTTTCCCTGGTTTCATTTTGCAATACTATATTGCATGTTTTGGTTGCTCTAATTATTTCAAATAATGGAAAGTAGTGTATTGAAAGAGAGCTATAAAACAGAGGCTATTAACATTGGAGATTGAAAAAATGTAGTACAACTTATAGAGATTCCTATATAGCTAATCATGTGGATACAACTCCTACTCATGCCAAAAGACATAAGTCAAATGATGCATCTTCCTCTAACAAAATGATTAAAACCACATCCCGAACCTGTAAAGATGGTAGTAGTTTACTGAAAAAAGTTCCATTAGAGCCTACTATTTTGCCTGCTCAGCCACCATACATATATTGTCGTGCAAAAAAAAATCACCATGAATCTCTAAATGTATGTTGCAAAAATGGTACAGTTTCTCTTCCTGATACTCCTGCACCTGATATTTTGAAAGAGTTGTTTGCTTCAAATACAGAGGAGGCCAAATTATTTAGAACATGCATACGAACAATTAATAATCATTTTGCAGTTACATCAATGTGTGTATAGTATGATAAAAAATTGAGCAGACGTAACAAAGGGATCTATACATTTAAAATTCAAGGCCACATGTATCATTTTGTAGAGGATTTAGAAAGCTCAAAACATCTGCAACTTTATTTTCATGATACAGATGATCAGACTGCTAAGCGTCTAGAGGAATGCCCAAGGTTAACAGAATCTTTATCTAAAAAAATAATCACTTTGCTTAAAGATAATGCATACGCAAAAATATTTCGCAGACTAAGTGAGATGGAAAATTTAGATAACTATAATATAATTTTGAGAAGTATGCCAGGAGTTGATCAAAGAGTGTGTAATAAACCTGATGTTTCTCAAGTTGCCGCATTGTGGGTTGAGGGTGAGGAAAATAGAGAAACAAGCAATAGAGATATTAGAGTCTCTACTCATGGAGGCTATTGTCATGCCGTTCAATACTATTATGGATGTTATGATCTTTACAATATCCTATTTTATTTCTTTTTGGTGAAATCGGTTGGCATCAGGGTATTAAAAAAAATAAAAAAGGTTATCATGGTCTTTATACTAACTCTTTATGTGCCAATCAATCAGTCTCAGCAGACTGCGTTGATAGTGTTACGAATTGCTAAATAGAGAGCAAGAGGGTCAGTGAATATGCTTTGTTTATCTAAATTCCAGTTTTTGTCACATTATATGTTCTGGGTAAATGCTAATTAATTTTTTCCTTCATCTTGGTGTGATAGCTCTTTGTGCATCTTCCAACCAGGTTGAATTTGTTTCAGTTAGAGAATATTGTGCTTATAAATTGCAAATGAGAGATTTAGAGACAATTTTGCTCATGTCTGGTAGATTGCTTCAGCAATACATTGTTGACATGTATGTTAAACTTGAACCACAGAGACTATTTTCATAGATTGCAACAAGAAATAAGACAAGAATATATGCAAGGTATAGAAGATGCATTAATTTCTGGAGAAATTGAAGGTTCCAAAATTGGTCAAAGAGCATATTTACCAGCTAGTTTCATAGGTGGACCTAGATATATGAAAAATAGATATATAGATGCACTCACTTTGGTCCAAAAATTTGGGAAGCCTGACATATTTATGACTATTACATGCAATTCAAATTGGCCAGAGATAAGACAATTTTTAACTGAAAATAAAGAAGTGCAAAACAGACCGGATTTAACTGCAAGAGTATTTAATGCGAAGTTAGATTTGTTAAAAGATGAATTGCTAAAGAAACACATTTTTGGTAAAGTATCTGCATATAAGTATGTTATTGAATTTCAAAAAAGAGGTTTGCCCCATGCTCATTTTCTTTTAATTTTGCAATCAGAAACTAAAATGTATAGGCCCGAATAATATGATAAAATAGTGTGTGCTGAAATACCAGACAAGAATGTTAATCCTTACTTATTTAGCATTGTTAAGAAAAAACACATGATCCATGGTCCCTGTGGAGAATTGGATAAAACATGTCCATGCATGACAAATAAAGGAAAATGTTGATTTTCTTATCCTAAGCAATTTTGTGAGCCAACAAAATAGGTAGCTAACGCATTTCCAATTTACCAGAGACATGATAATGGTAAGAGGGTGAAAGTTAGGGGACACAATTTAGATAATAGATGGGTTGTTCCTTATAATCCTTATTTAATTACCAAATTTAACTGCCATATAAATGTTGAGATTTGTTCTACAATACGTGTTTTGAAGTATATATATATATATATAAATATGTGTGTAAAGGACATGATAGAATAGCTTTTCATGTAAATGCAACTAATTCAGAAAATGTGATTGATGAAATAGAACAATTTAGAATGGCACATTGGGTTTCGACGCCTGAGGCAGCTTGGCGAACTTTTAGTTTTTCTATAGGTGAAATAAAACCAGCTGTAACTAATTTGCAACTTCATTTGGAAAATCAACATTTCGTTAATTTTAATAAGAAGGATAAGCTAAGAAATATAGTAAAGAATCCTAAAAAACATAAAACAATGTTAGCAGAGTTTTTCTTTATGAATAGAACTGATGAGGAAGCACAGAAATTAAACCTCGTACTTTTAATTCCCTGAATATTTTGTTTGGATGTCAAAAGAGAAATGTTGGAGAAGAAGGAAACAACGAGAAACTGTTGGTAGAATAGTTACAGCTCATCCAGCTGAAGGGGAGAGATACTATTTAAGAACTCTTTTGTTACATGTGCGTTGTCCTAAGTCCTTAGTGACTTAAAAACATATAAAGGTCAAAAAGCAACCACTTTTAGAGAAGCTGCATTAATGAGAGGTTATTTAGAAGACAATGATAGTCAAGATTTATGTTTAAGAGAAGCATCTGAATTTAAAATGCTATATGAACTGCATAGACTTTTTGCTAATCTCTTAGCATTTTGTTGCCCAAGTAATCCTAGAGATCTATGGCATAAGTATGAATAAAAAATGTCAGAAGATTACTATGGAGCAAAGGCAGGTAATGCTATTCAAATACGTAGAATGGTTTTGCGCCAAATAGCTGATTTTTTAGCAACTATGGGCAAAAACATTAAAGATTTTGGTCTTGAGCCACCAGAATTTTTATTTTTCGAAAATTGTCGAGATACGAGAGGGCTTACTTCTGAGAAAAATATTTTTGTTTCTCAAGAGGATATTAATACAATAAATATGTTAAATGAAAAGTAAAGACAAGCTTTTGAAATCATACATAATCGTATTTTTGAAAATAAACCAGGAGCTTTTTTCATTGATGGACCTGGGGGAACGAGAAAATCTTTTTTATATAGGCATTGTTAGCAGTTGTAAGATCAAAAGGTTTTATGGCACTGGCAACCGCAACGTCAGGCATTGCTGCATCACTTTTACCCGATGGTAGAACAACACATTCTAGAATTAAAATTCCTATTGAACTTTCGGAACAAAATGGTTGTAGGGTTAGTAAACAAAGCAGTCTGGGTATTTTACTAAGAGAATGCAAATTAATAATTTGAGATGAAGCAACTATGGTAAAAAAAACTGCCATTGAATCATTAAACAAATTGTTAAAAGATGTATTAGATTCAGATGAATCGGTGGTAAAGTAGTTGTTTTCAGGGGTGATTTTAGACAAATTTTGCTAGTAGTACGCAAAGAAAATAGAATTCAAACAATTGAGGCTTCCTTAGTGAAATCTAAATTGTGGCTGCTTTTTTAGAAACTTGAATTAACAGAAAACATGCGTGCACGTTTAGACCCTATGTTCACTAGATTTTTTTTTCGAGTTGGTGATGGTGATGAACCAGTTGATGATAATGATGTCATGCAAATACCAATTCTTTAACACTTAATTATAACAATCAACCATTATCTGAATTGGATGACCTTATTAATATTGTTTATCCCAATATTACGCTTAATGGTTCTGCATCGTATAGCCCAAATAGAGCAATTTTGTCAACCAAAAATAATTTTGTTGATGAGATAAACAATTTGCTAATAGATAGATTTCCTGGAGAGCTATTTGAATATCTAAGCTTTGATGAAGCTGTTAATCCTTCTCAGAGAGGTCAATTTGAGGATATAATAATTTCGCTCACTCCAAATGGCCTTCCACCTCATAGACTGCTTTTAAAAATAAATGCACCCATAATTTTGCTTCGAAATTCGGAGCCAACTGAAGGATTATGTAACGGGACTAGGTTAATTTGCAGAAACCTCACGAGAAATGTAATACATGCAGAGATAGTAGTTGGTGATTTCGCAGGAAAACATGTTTTTATACATAGAATACCGCTTAGACCACCAAAAGATGACCAATATCCAGTTCCTTACACAAGAACTAAATTTCCTGTTTGGTTGTCATTTGCAATGACTATTAACAAAGCTCAAGGACAAACATTAGATTTTGTGGGAATTTACTTAAAAGAGCCTGTCTTCTCTCATGGACAGCTTTGCGTGGCCCTTTCACGTGCTCGAACATCATCAAATGTAAAGTTATTGATAAAACCGTCCTTTTTTGATGGTGCTAGCATCAACCGAACAAGAAACATAGTGTACAAAGAAGTATTGCAGGAATCAAAAGTTATTGAAAGTAATAATAATTATGTGCATCTGATTGTTCTCTCATTTTGTTAGTTATTCTTTGCATAGAAAATTTGCCAACCTATTAAAGTGAATTTATTGTTTGCAGGCCATCATGTCGAGAAAGTTTCTACAAATTCAACAGATCAATACAGAAAGCAGAGACTGGACAGCGTTGATACAAGTAGTGGAGAGAACCAATGAGTTGACTAGCCGCCCACCAAAGAACACCAAATTTCGTAGATATCTGCTTACCGATTCAGAGGTATGTGTGCCATCTAAATAAATCAACAAAAAGCAATTCAATTATTTTAACCATGTTCTTTTCTATTTACATATAAATAAACACATTACATGCAACAAAAGTTATACTTACACTTACAACAAACTTTACGTGTAATATATTATGGTTTTGCTCATATATATTTAGGGAACAAAGGTTACTGCACTTGTTTAAGGTAATGATATTCCTACATTGGAAGAGAAAAAGAAGTTGTTACTTTATAAGAGATACTATGTGTCAAACGTTGAGGTGAAAGAAGCAGACCCTAAATATTTGGTTGGCGATTACCCCTTTAGCTGGACACTTACAAAACGTCATTTAATCGAGGAAGTTAAAGAGCCTCTACCTCCTCAGTTTTCTTGTCACATTGAAATCCAAAAATACAAAAACCTCTTCCGATTTGCAGAGACAGAGAATCTACAAAGTAAGTAAACTACTAATAATTTTTTAAAAATCATTTGTATACCAATGTACTTCATATAACAACCATATTATTGTTGCCACAAAAAAGGTTAACCATCTGCAACATATGAATGCATTTTATTAATTCAAATGCAAATGTTCTTGGTATAGTTCTACATGTTTTTCCAGTGAAGAAAACTCAAGGATCCAAAACTCGAGATTTGGTGATTGTAAATGAAGAGTGAGTAAATTTATATTAAATGCTAAATATAATCAACTGCTTCAATATTATCGTACATGCTTGATTGTTAATTGCAGAAAAATTCCAAGGATCTCAACTTTGTGGGACGAGTTTGAGTCCAATGAGGGTGCCCAATTTGCCGCATCAGTTGCTAATGGAAGTATCATTAACATATAAAGTAGAAGATAACCATTCTCTCTCACAACATATTAACTCAAACGATTTAAAAAATTGGTCAGACCTCTCTCTCACTACTAGATTACCAAGTGCTATTCTCATAAATCCACCAATGAGAGAAGCTGCAACACTTAAGCAATGGTATGAATAATATGCTATTTTTTTTTTAAAAAAAAATTATCATATGCTGAATATTAACGTAAACGTAACATATAGGTATGTTGACCAAAAAGATGTCCATAACTCATTTGTGACAAAAGAGGCATTTAAAGATCCTTTGGTTGTCCTACCACCTCCAAATGAAAAAGATATTATCTCAATCCAAGAGGCATTGGCCACTTTAAAAGTGGTGAGTATTTAATCTACTACATACTTCGACTTAAATTAAAAAACTGTAGGTAAGATGAAGACGTCCTTTTGCCTTTGTCTATTAAATTTCAGAACAAATATGCATGGGTTCGTGGTGTTGCATCTCTTTCCATAAATAAAAAATCACTTTGGTTCAATTGCCAGAAAGAGATAGGTGCACCAATAAACTGGGATATAAATTGTACATTGTGCGGAGAGGATAGCAAGGTTGTTGCCAGGTTAGATAATCATTTACAAACACTCTCCATTTTTTCTTTTTCTTTATCATTATAACAAGTCAAAAAAAAAAAAACTCAACTATCCAGGTGTCGCTTTGTTATCACTATAAAAGATGAAACAGTAGTAGTTGAAGCCATGATTACAGGTATAGAAGCAGAGCAACTATTGCCATTTACATGGGAAGAAATGAGCATAGCAGAGGCTGAGGTATTCTCCATCATTCCACTCATAAAACACTCTCTGCCCATATTTTCATACCTTTTCTCAACGTTTTTAACACAACACATTACATTACAGAACAAAAAATTATTCCTGAGATTGTTGCCGTCTTTTACAAGAACCCAATTACTTGTTTCGTCCGACATTACGAGGCAACATATTCCATCATCACTGCTGACAGGTATAGTGTTGTTAAAATATACACGGAAAAGGAAATCAAGAAGATAATTGTATCTCGCACACCAGTCAAAGGAAAGGTAATTACATTCTCACTCCTTTCTACATTTGTACATATTTACCTCTATTCTTTTGTCATACAATTTAACATGCATCTACATTTTACCATGCAGGAAAATATTAACTTCCATGGATGAGCACTTATTTACACCAACTGCAAAGTTATGCTTGAATCAATTGATTTGTCAACTCTTAAACCAACAACATAAACAACCACCAAACTTGTATCAAGTTCAGCCAAACGCCAATTAGTTTTCGCAGCACAAGAGGAAGAACAAGTCAGTCTTTCCCAGACCATGCAATCAGAAGAAAGTACCAGGGCAAAGATTGTTAATAAAGATGCAACAAACCCAACTCAACAACACCAATCCAGTCCAGCTAAGAAACTGAAAGACCAAGACTAATGGTTCATTTAGAAGGTGTTCGACTTTTGCTCTTTAAATACCAAATCTTGTAGTTATTGTGGATGCTGCCTTTTGAACTCACTAGATGTATTAACTCACTAGATGAATGATTGCTACATTTTGGATAGGTGAATATAAAATGACTAATCATAAGCTTATGCTTTTATTTTGTAAGTTGTATTTGGGTAAATTGAAGAAGATGTCATGCATAAATATACATCATTTATGCTTAATTATGTATGAACTCTATTTCTTTACTTTATGTATTTTTTGTTGATAATGTACATGGATCTTCACAGTTATCATTACAAAAATCTCCCTAATGCAAAAGGCAAAGTTTTACCCAACTATATCGAAACAACTTACAAAATTGACAATATTTCCCTGGGCCAGCTGTGCATCGCACAGCTGAGTATTCCTAGTAAATATGAGATATTTACGATTCACATTAAAATAACACCTAACACATGATATATGATAAAGTTAATTATATGAATCGTCATTCTTTTATATATATATATATATATATATATATATATATATATATAACATATATATGAGATATTTAAGATTCGCAGTAAAATTTGTAATTTGGGTATGAGATGAAAAATGGCGAACATATTTTGAAAAGTGTAAAGTCGTATTATTTCTGTGTTAGATTCAACATCATTAATTGATTTAATTTTATTTGGACCAACGACATAATATGGAATTATTATATACCATAAATTAAATGATAGTTAGATAAGTACGAAAATGAATCAATCTGTACAAAAGTGTACGAAGAAGTTGATACTCCAATGTATTGATAAATAAAATTGGTACATATACTGATGTACATCTACATAAAATAAAATTGTTATATATAAAACTATTCATTAACTTTGTTGTATATTAAATTTTGTATTCATATAAATCACATATTTGATTTTATACTTAAAATTACATATCATTTTATATTCAAAATTAAATATCTTCAAATTCGTTGTGTGACATAGATTTTACATTCAAATTTGAATCTCATCAATTTGCAAATATGTTGTGTGATTTCATCTTATCGAATTAGTTTCTTTTCCAATATTAATTTGTATGATATTTACTCTTTACTGTCATCTTCTCCCTCTATTTGAGAACAAATGACGTGTGAGTTTGTAGTCTTTGTGATTTTTTTAAATGTCGTTTTAGATGTATTTATGTATTTTCTTGTTTTATCCTTATCATAAATCCTAAAAAATCTCATATTTGGTTCCCATTGAAAAAAAGGTCATGCAAAAGAAACCAAAATGTGACATAACAATACCATAACATTACCGATAACTTCCAGCAAGGAGAAAAAGGGAGAGTATATATACAAAAATATTAAAATCGGATAACAGATTTAGAAAATTTTTATATAAGCATAAAATAACGATTCCCGTTAAATTTGTAGTTAGATTTTTTTAATATAAAACTGACACACTGTCAAATAGAGGGAGTATGATTTGTTTCATTTTCTAATATTTCTCCTAACCAATTGTTCATTGGATGTGTACAAAATAATAGCTACCAAGAATCCACATAATATGAGATTCGTTCTAAACTTTATAAGATTTTGTAGTTAGATAAATATGGACAAAAAAATCATCAATTAAGTTGAAGAGTCCGAAATAGAAAAATTAATTTCCGAAATTAATATTTTTTGTTAAATAAATGCGAATTTTTAGGTGTGACCATAAAATATGAGATTTGTAGATGGATAAATATGGATAAAAAAATATTTAACAATTAAGTTGGTTTCACTTTTTTGGAAAGATTCAAAAAATTTCAAACATTTTATTCGTTAAATGATTGATCGAATTTTTGTAACCTAATTTACACGTTTGACTGAAAATATTTAAGAAAATAATTTACCGGATTTTTTGGAAGCAAGATTTCAAGATTCTTTCTCATTATTGATCAGATTACTCAAAGCATTTAAGGGAGTCATTATCCATATTTTTAGGAATTAAGGTTTACACAATATTTCTCTCAAATAACAATTTTTTTTTTGTCAAATTTAAATTCGACTATTCATTAAGCCGCCATTTAAAAAAAAAAAAACTAACAATAGTAAGTTTGAAAATTTAAGCTGGAATTTCAATACTATTTCAAGTAAATTCCCCTATTATATTATATAGTAATAGATAATAGATTCATTTTTGTCTGCTCCTAACACTTTGAGTTCAAATATGATAAATTTCTAAAATATTGAACATTATTGAAATTACGAATTAATAAAGTTATAAAAAAGTACGTCAATACAAAATTTTATTTTGTTAAAAATTCTCTTTAATCTGAAAAAGAAAATTTTATAATTTATTCAATATATTACTATTTATAGGGTTACGGTTGTGCACGCACAATTGAGCCCAATTTATGTTTTTTTTTCTTTTAATTAATTAATATCCTCCCTATAAATTAATCCAAAACATGTTGAGCCTAAGTGGCAGACTCGCATATTTCGGGATCCTATGTAGCAAAATTACATGCTTGGTATAGGCTTGAGTAGATTTTAATTTACTTCCAATCTAAAAATAATTAGGTTCGGACTATCCATAAATATGTTGATTATTTATGGTCATGTTACATGTATTAATTGCATCTTAATATCATTTCTTATTATAACCATTGAATTGTAAATATATTTTAAAAGTTAATAACTTTTGTATTTTTTATCAGTTTTATATATATAATATATCAAATTAATCATCTCTTGATGAGCTTTTATTTAACATCCATATTGTATGTATAAAAAAAATAAATTATATTTATCTTTATAACAATAATAAAATTGTTTTTTAATATTAATTAGAAAAATAAAATTATTTATCAATTAATATATTTATATTTCATGTACTTATATGATATAAGTTATAAAATTTACTATAATATAACACATGTAAGTCGCACAAGTAACAAGTGTCATTCTAAAATATATAATAATATATATTTTTTTGTAAAAAAATAAATAAAGTTTAAAATAATTTTTCTCATTAATTTTAAAATTTAAAAATAATTTTTTAACAAGCACCCGTGTAATACACGGATGTTGTACTAGTGAGGATTTATTTTAATAAAGTAAGTTTTATGGTCTAAAAAACTATGTCTAATTTTGGTTGTGTTGTAAATTAACTTTTCATTATTGAAACCCTAACATTTGTGCATTGAACATTGTTGTTAATTGTTGTTCTGCATAAGATCAATAACAATAAAAGGGCTTTTATAAATAGCAGACAAACCTGATTGAGAAGACCTAGTGATTGAAAAAGGTTGAATAAAAACTAACAAAAAAAACCCAGATAAGTTGGAACCACGTTCAGAAGTTAGGCTATTTGTGGATAATTCCAAGGAAACAAAGGGTGGTCTGTTTTATAGTCCCGAGAACCTGAGAGTGATCATTAGTATGAATGCTCGATTCCTAGAAAAAGACTATATAATGTATCACGTGCCTAGTAGTAGACGTTTCTTAGAGGAAATAAAGGGGATTTATACTTCAATACCATGTGCGCAAGATGATACACCACAAATATGGCAACACGTGTCACCGACGATGTACCTGTACCGATAGTACCTCGTCGTGGTGGGAGGATTGTCAGGAAGCCCGAACGATTCATGTTTCTGGGAGATTCTTCTGAGACCGTCCCAGATGGACTTGATATCGACCTATGGACCTATGATGAGGCACTCCAAGATCGGGACGCAAAGTCTAGAAAAACTGCGATGGAGACTAAGATGGAGTCAATGGACTTCAATCAGGTCTGGGATATTGTAAAGCCACCTAGTGGCATTCGTGCCATTGGATGTAAGTGGGTCTATAAGAGAAAAGAGGGGATTAGATGGGAAGGTCGAGACCTTCAAAGCTAGGCTTGTAGCGATGGGGTACACTCAGAAATAAGGTATCAATTATGAGAAAATCTTTTCCCCGGTAGCAATGCTCAAATCTATCAAGATTTTCTTGGTTGTAGCCACTCATATGGATTATGATATTTGGCAAATAGATGCCAATAAATCTTTCCATAACGGGAATCTGGATGAGGACATCTACATGCGGCAACAAGAGGGCTTCATTGCAAAAGGCCAAGAGCATCTGGTCTGCAAGCTTAATCAGTCTATTTATGGACTGAAGCAAGCTTCACGGTCTTGGAACATCCATTTTGACGAGGTTGTCAGATTTACTCAATTTCTGGATAAGCACTGTGTGTACAAAAAAAGTGGCAAAAATATTGTAGTGTTTCTCGTGCCATACGTAGACGACATTCATCTCATTGGAAATAATGTGAAGAAGTTATTAGACGTGAAGGTATGCCTGTCCAAGCAATTGATATGTGTTTATTGTGTTTTTGTGCTTATTTTCGTGTGTTTTATGTGCTTTAGTTTAGTGTTTTTGGCTTCATTTTAGTGTCGACCGGGCCTTTTTATCGTGTTTCGTGTATTTTTTCTCTCGTATTGTGTTTTTGTGGTTCAGCGTACTTTTCTTGTCTTTTTGGTGTTGAATAGGTCCATCATTACTATGCTTGGGGAAACGAGCCATTTTCGAGATATTTCCGAGACGTCTGAACCATATCCTAGCCATGCGAACCATTTTTGTGCCGTTCCGAGAATATTTATTAATTGCGTGGTGTCACCCATTTACACATCTCAAGACGAGGAGAAGAAGATTTGAGAAGCGTGGGTCAAAGTTTCGAGTCAATCGGAGAAGCGTGCGAGAAGTTAGAGCGAATTGAGCATCAAAAGGTCACCGGGACCATTCCCAGCATCTCGACTCCACGCCCGCGAGTGGCTGCCCGCGCCTGCGAACAGCCTTGCTCGTGAGACTGAACCCCGCGCCTGCGAAGGCCACGGTGCTCGTGAGTTCCCCCAGGATCGCCCAGTGCCCGCGACACTCCACTCCGCGCCCGCGAAGCCCTGCTAGCCCGCGAGTGCCGTCAGCCAGCGCCCAGTGCCCGCGAGTTCAAATTCCGCGCGCGCGAAGCCCTGTGTTGCCCACGAGTTCCCACACGACGTGCCCCTGCTCGCGAGTCCACATACATGCGCCTGCGAAACACCTCCTAGGCCGCGAGTTCCGAAATGCCCCAAGCCACACTCGCGAGCTCCCTTCTAGCCCGCGAAAATCCGCCTTTTGCTCGCGAAACCCGCTTAACTTGCGAGTTTTGATCATCAAATGTGTGTGTTTTAGTGTGTGTTTGTGGTATAACTATAAATAGACATTGTGCTTTGTAATTTTGGACATCACCCCTCATTTCCCAACTTTTAAGTTGGGAAATCCTCTCTATTTTCTCTCTTTTATTTTTGTCTTTGGTTTGGAGGTCCATGACTCTATTTTTTCGGCGAAATTCCGGCAAACTTATTTTTATCCAAGCTTCGAGCTTTATTCACTATTTTCGTCCGAGCATGCGATAGGAGAGTAGGTTCCTTGCTTAGGCGTTACTACTTAGACTTTGTCATTCGAATTGTGTGTTTATGCTCGTTTCTAGATTTTTGCTTTATTTTTATTGCTTGCTCACGTGTGTGCTTATCTAGTATAAAGGTCTTGACTTTGTTAAAAGCATGATGATTTAGTGTAGAAAGCTCGTGTTAGATTACCTAGGATCATTATGCTCGCATGTTTTCTCTTGTTTTTCTTTATTTTCTCGAGTTATGGAGACTCCGTGCGACCAATGTTTTGATCTTTCTTTCGATTCTTGCATTGTTCTCATTTGCTCTTAGATTATTAGTTTAATTTCGTGCAACCATCCCCAATCAAGGGAGTAGAATGTCTAGGACCTTGCTTTTGGTTATGTGACTTTGACGACTAGGTAGTGAACGAAGCTCCGAACAACCTTCCTTTGAGAACGTCTCGAAGTCGGGTATCTCGGTTACCACATGCCCAAAAATACTACAAACAAAATGGCGTCGTTGCCGGGGAAGGCGAGTAGGACGCCAAGTTTGCTATCTAGTTGTCTTTTGTTTACGTGTTTCTCTTGCTTTTTGTGGATTTTGCTTAATTTTGCGTGTTTCTCTTGATTATTTCCTTGTTTTCTATGTCTCTTGTTATTTGCTATATGTGTTTTTGTAAATATCGTGTCGTTTTAGTTTCGTTTTTGTGTTCTTCGTTTCTTGGTCTCGTGTGCCTTGGTTGTTCTGTTGTTTTTATGCGAGGTATTTTGCTTGAGGTGATCCAATGGATCCGTATGGTTATTCTTATGCCGGTAGCCTGTCTCGTGGATACCCCGACAATTATCAAGAGGAGATGTACCCGTGTGGAGGGCCGCCCTATCCGTGTCCGAGCCATTCTTACCCAACATCTCAAGCCAATTTTGGTTATTACTCTCCAAGTCACGACGAGACGCCTCACTACTATTCTTTGCCTCCCGATTATTGTGATGCAACACCTCCCCCTAAGCCGACTCGGGAAGCTTCTCCAAACCGTTTAGATGAGATTATGGAGACATTGGAGAAGTGCAATCAATCCCTTCGCGCTTCAATGGCTCCCATATCCGAAAAAGAAGAAACTGAGTCCTATGCTCCACCCTCTCCATCATACGAGCACATATCGGTTGGCCAACCTTGTACATTGGGTTCTGAAGCTTCAATTCGAACAATGGTTGAGCCTACCGAACGTCACCGAGATGTTTTGACGAGCACTCAAGAGGCATTTCCGGGCCTCATGTCGATCATTGAGGAGTTTCATAGTTGGAAGAGCATTCCCATTCCATCTGTTCTTCAAATGACACTCACGAAGTTCGAATCTACCGTGGTCTCTTTTCTTGATTTGGATGCCTCTCACATTTCGCTCGGTAAATATTGTTCTCTATCGGTGATGATTATTCGGAAGAGTACTCGGTTAGAGGGAGAATTTCGAGCTATGGTGGATAGGTTTGTCTCCTTGAAAGAGATGGGCCTCACTCTCGTTTATGACGGTACGCAACCTCTCGACACGAGTGAGGAAATCGACGATTTGGTTGCTAAAGAAATCCCCTCTCTTGACGATTAAGCCGTGCAATCCACACGAGGTACGTCAATTCTTTCTTCCGGTGATTGTGCTTTGAGTTTAAAGTTTATTGTTGAAAGTGAGCATGTGGAACCGGGAGTTGATATGGTGTATGGCATGGGAGATAATTATTGGAGGATTCGATTGTGTCTAATGGATGTGATAGTGCTCGGGAGGATGATTTTGAGGAGGAGGATGAGGTAGTTGATGATGTGGTGGATGTTGTTGAGGAGGACTCCGAGCCATTATGTGATGTCGTGGACCCAAGTTGTGCGTTGATTGATGATTTGACTTGTGATGTTGAGTATGACGTGGTTCCAATGTCCTTTGGGTCATCATTTCGTATTGTTGAGGATCGTGACTATTTGGAGGAGTTTAGTGCGTCTATGCCCATGCTCCCGTTGCTTAAGATCGATGAGTACGCATCTGAGATGATACATATGATGATCGGGATTGATTCGGCATGCTCCATGGATATTTTTATCTTTCCGGAGGTCGAGTATGGGGCCTTGGTTCGTAAGGATTTATCTCTTCTCTTGGTGGTTGTTAATATCCGTGCTCGGTTTCACAAGAACTCGGTCGCGAGAGTGTATTTGGCCCGCCTTTGTTCGGTGATACCGGCTCGTCTACTTTTGGAGAATACAAAGGCGTGACACGATCGTCATTTTTTCTTAGATCCCGGTTGATTTGGTTTGAGGATGTCGAGCTCAAGACGTTAAAATGAGCGCTTCGTGGGAGGCAACCCACGATTCATACTTTTTTCTCGTTTTTCGCTTTTTATTGAAAATAAATAGTTTCGCAACTCACACGACATGTTCGAGGGAGGAAATGGGAATCGGGCCAAGATTTGGTTGAAAAAGGGTGGAGATATTAAGCGTTGAAAATTTGGCTAAGGGGTGAAAATTGATGTAAAAAGCTCGTGCCGACTTGCTTGGTAGTAGTGACTGGTTAGAGCCGAGCCAAAAGAAAAAAATTTTTGGGTGAAAACGGGCCGAGAATCGAGCTAAAAGGGTGTTCGAAAGTTGAGTTGAAAAGTTGAGTTGAAAATTCATGAAATTTCCTAAGCGTGGAAATTAGCTAAGGACCCCCGAATTCACAGACGCGAAATTCAGTCCGCGAGCTGCCGAAAACTCGCAAGCAAGCCACCAAGGACAGGCCCTGTAGCTTGCATCTGCAGACTGTATCCCGCGCCCGCGAGTCCTGCTGCCCGCGCCCGCGAGTGTCAATTCCGCGAGCCGGCGCCAGTTCCAGAGCTCAGCGTCCGCGCCCGCGAGTCCCAACACGCCCGCGAGCCTGCTTTCGTGCTCCCAGCGATCGTTCGCGCCCATGCGCCATGTTCCCAGGCCCATGCCCGTGCCCGACCAAGCCGCGACCCACGCCACGTGCACCGTCACCGAGCCACCTTGAGCCATCTTTGAGCCGCATTGAGTCAACGACTTAACCACCGAACCCCGGCGCACTCGGCGGCCGCCGGCGACATTTTCCGGCGACCAACGACTTTTCCAGCCAAATTTTCTACCAAACCTCTCGGGCCCCGTTTTTCGGCCGCCGTCAATATTTTTCGGCCGAAAATGACATTTTTGACCTCCCGGGATCGTTTTGAGCCGTCGGAAGCCTTATTTTGCTGTGATTCTACCTTCCTCACCCGTTTTTCATGGATTATTCACTCCCTTGGAGCTTGGACACGACTCATTGCCCGATTTTTCTTACTCTCGGTGCCGAGATCATCGTTTCACAAGGTACTTCACTCAGACCTACTCGTGCCATATGTATTTGAATTGGGCGTGACTTTATTGAGTTGGAGGTGATATATACTAAGTGTGGGGGAGGTGTCTCGGGGTTTTATGAGCTTATATTGAAAATTTAGAGGATTTTGGCTATTTTCTTTCGGTGTGCGGCTCGTTCGGAGTTATTGTTGATTATTTTGGGGAATGCGGTGCACTGTGGCATTTGATTTGAATTTCACTATATCATTGGTGTTCGGTTGTGCTTAAGGGTATGCATTGATTGAAAAGTTGGCCGTGTCGAGGCTTATGGGGAGTACTATTATGGGGCTAGAGGCTCAATTTTCGAGCTTTCACGCATACGTGTGTCTTCGTCGAGTTTGTGGATTCCTGGTTGTTATCCCTCCGAGACGCATACATGTGGCCCTCACTTGGGGCCGAGGGACGGGACTCTTGACCTCTCTTATTGCTTTTAATGTCTTAGTGCCCAGATGGCTTATGGATCGATATGCTTTCATTGTTCAAGCAGTCGGATGGCTTTATTTTGAACTCGATGGCTTTCGGATTATTGCTCTTTTCCCACCGGATGAACACCATTGGACACAAGGTGGTACACCACCGTGTAGAGTACGCATTTCCTTTTCTTATTTTCTTTTTCTTTTAGTTGTTTCTTATGTGTTTTCGTGTTTGTCTTCTTTCCGTGTGTTTGTTTCTTGTGATTTATTTTTGTTTTAATCGCATGTGCTTACATGATTATGTGCTTTCTCCTATGCTTTTTGGTCAAGCAATGAGGACATTGCTTTGTTTTAAGTGTGGGGGAGGGATTTTCGTGATTATGCATGTCTAGGCGATAATTCTTTTGTTTTTTGTGCTTTATTTTTCGTATTCGTCGTGTCGTGGACCAGTTTTGTTTGAGTTTTTATGTGTTTATGTCACCTCTCTCCCACATGAGGCTCGATGTTTGTTCAAGAGTCAAGATGACTAAGTGGTGAGTCGAGATTGTTGATTGGGCATTTATTAACATTCATGCCTTATGTGCTTGATGAATTGGACGGTGTCCTAAAATTGAATGATAATTCGTTGACATGGGAACCCGCATGTGAATTCACGGAATTGTTTTGTCCCTCGTTTGTTCTCAATTGATGATCTTGAGACATACTTGCCTTATGTTCGATTATTGTAAACGTGTTATGCTATACACTTGTGGTACGTTTTGATTAATTTGTGATGTTCATGATATTGTATTCGTGATGTATCCTTGTGTACCACTTCCTTCGAATATATATATATATATATATATATATATATATATATATATATATACTAGAACCATCCGATGATCCAATTGCAAAAATTGTTGAAAGCACATATCCGATGTTCAAGAATGCAACCGATGATCCAAGTTACTTGAAAGATAGGGCCATACTCGCGCCAACACTCGAGATCGTTGAATCTATAAATGCATACATGTCGTCGTTGAATTTGACTGAAGGACCCACGTATTTAAGCTCAGACAATACGTGTAAATCTGACTCCAATACCGACTTTCTGGCACAACTCCATACTCCTGAGTTCTTGAATACTATCAAGTGTTCTGGAACACCGAATCATGAGTTGAATTTAAAGGTCGGAACTCCAGTTTTGTTGTTGCGGAACATGGATCACTCAATGGGACTTTGAAATGGTACACGATTGATTGTGACCAAACTCTCCAATCATGTTCTCGAGTGTAATTTTCTTACTGGCGATCATGCAGGTGATAAAGTTTTGATACCTCGAATGACCATAACTCCTTCTGATGTTAGAGTACCATTCAAATTCCAAAGAAGGCAGTTCCCCATTGTGGTTTCGTATGCAATGACTATAAACAAGAGTCAAGGTCAATCCTTATCTCATGTTGGCTTATTCTTGAAGAAACCAGTTTTTAGTCATGGTCAGTTATATGTCACTGTCTCTCGTGTTACTAATAGAAAGGGTCTGAAAAATTTAATTTGTGGAGAAGAAGGTTTGAAGGCAAATCAAACCAATAATGTTGTGTATAGAGAAGTGTTTAATAATATATGATTTTTTTTTTGTACTTTGTATTTCTCTCTCTTTTTTTTTTTCTATTACAATCAAATTATTAATTTATAAACAAAAATATTAAATAAAGTTTAGAAAAAAAGGTTTGAGGAAATAACCCCACCGTACTGCGCACCGAAAAAAAAATTGATTGTAATAGAAAAAAAAAAGAGAGAGAAAACGTATACATTATATTTTCGAAAACGTATACAGTCCGTGCATCGCACGGGTTACGTACTAGTGTGCAATGAAAATAAGTGGCAAAATTGTAATTAAAGTTGGACACTTGTCAGTTTTTTAACACACCAAAACTGGACACGTGTCGCCACCACAAAAGGCCTCACTTCTTCATATATAGATAAGAGAGATATATATATATGAAAAAAAAAAGGAATAAAATGTGAGTTCGCGAGGAGGTACGGACTAGGCTCCTCTTATCCCGAGCCACCTCGTGGAATGGGATAATGAGCTCGGAAAACCGGTCTAGGGAACTCGAGGAGATCCCTCGAGGTTAATCCTAGATAAGCATTATCTAGGAAACCTCGTTTGGAAAAAGAAGCTCACATGTATATATATATATAGAAAGCAAAACAATCAACAAAAGAATGGGAGTTGGCTTATTGGTTCGTGCTTGTCGTATTTTACATGTTAGTAAACCTCATTTAGCTTTTTGCACGTGTATGTAGAAAAAGGAAGCTTAAATCGAGAAAATCATGTGTATGATAACATGGGACGGGTTGTTGTTTTGTATGGATTCATTATGTTGGGAACGTGTTTTCGGATTGGAGTTTCATTTTATGGATAACCGGATGAAGACGAGAGTTCCATTTCGCACGCTCGTTAATTTTGGACTTCTCAATTTTTCTTTTCGAGCTACTTGTTGTTTTGTTTGCTTGAGGACAAACAAAGAGTTAAGTGTGGAGGAGTTGTTTATTGTGTTTTTGTACTTATTTTCGTGTGTTTTATGTGCTTTAGTTTAGTGTTTTTGGGTTCATTTTAGTGTCGATCGGTCCATTTTATCGTGTTTCATGTATTTTTGCTCTCGTATTGTGTTTTTTTGGTTCGGCGTATTTTTTTTTGTCTTTTTGGTGTTGAATAGGTCCGTCATTACTATGCTTGGGGAAACGAGCCATTTTCCAGATATTTCCGAACCGTCCGAACCATGTCCTAGCCGCGCGAACCATTTTCGTGCCATTCCGAGAATATTTATTAATTGCGTGGTGGCACACATTTACACATATCAAGACGAGGAGAAGAAGATTTGAGAAGCGTGAGTCAAAGTTTCAAGTCAATCAGAGAAGCGTGCGAGAAGTTAGGACGAATCGAGCATCAAAAGGTCACCGGGACCATTCCCAGCATCTCGAGCCCGCGCCCGCGAAGGCCTCGGTGCTCGCGAGTTCCCCCAGGCGAGCCCAGTGCTCGCGAAACTCCACTCCACGCCCGCGAAGCCCTGCTAGCCCGCGATTGTCGTCAGCCAGCGCCCAGTGCCCACAAGTTCAAATTCCACACGCGCGAAGCTCTGTGTTGCGCGCGAGTTCCCACATGACGTGCCCCTGCTCGGGAGTCCACATACCCGCGACAACGAAACACCTTCTAGGCCGCGAGTTCCCAGATGCCCCAAGCCACACTCGCGAGCTCTTTTGTAGCCCATGAAATCCAGCTTTTGCTCGCGAAACCCACTTAACTTGCGAGTTCTGATCATTAAATGTGTGTGTTTTAGTGTGTATTGTGGTGTAGCTATAAATAGACATTGTGCTTTGTAATTTTGTATATCACCCCTCATTTCCCAACTTTTAAGTTGGGAAATCCTCTCTATTTTCTCTGTTTTATTTTTGTCTTTGGTTTGGAGGTCCATGACTCTATTTTCCCGGCGAAATTCCGGCAAGCTTATTTTTATCCAAGTCTCGAGCTTTATTCACTATTTTCGTCCGAGCATGCGATGGATAGTAGGTACCTTGCTTAGGCCTTACTACTTCGACTTTATCTTTCGAATTGTGTGTTTATGCTCGTTTCTAGATTTTTACTTTATTTTTATTGCTTGCTTACGTGTGTTAGGAATCTATACGTGCTTATCTAGTATAAAGGTCACGACTTTGTTGAAAGCGTGATGATTTGGTGTAGAAAGCTCGTGTTAGATTACCTAGGATCACTATGCTCGCATGTTTTCTCTTGTTTTCCTTTATTTTCTCGAGTTATGGAGACTCCGTGCAACCAATGTTTTGATCTTTCTTTCCATTCTTGCATTGTTCATCATTTGCTCTTAGATTATTAGTTTAATTTCATGCAACCATCCCCAATCAAGCGAGTAGAATGTCTAGGACCTCGTTTTTGGTTATGTGATTTTGATGGCTAGGTAGTGAACGAAGCCCCGAACACCCTTCCTTTGAGAACAACCCGAGTAGGGTAGCTTGGTTACCACATGCCCAAAAATACTACAAGTAATATGAAGGACTTGGGGAAGCAGTGTTGTGTACAAATTGTTATATTCGTTTCCCGGGTCGATCTCTCGAGGAAGGCGGTTCGGAATTTAGCTTTGGTATCGATTACACAGAAAAAGCAAATAAATCCTAAGCACTCTAATCGGATTGGGGAGGAATTAACTATCAACTAAGAAATAGCATAAAAACATAAATCCTAGAATACCAACTAGATAATAATAAAGAAACTAGGGAATCGAGGATAATTTATTCAAGTTCGCAACGTAAAGCCAGGAAGTTGATCATTCGGTTCGAAATTGACACTTTCGCCTACATGTCTAGCGGTTCGCTCCCAATAACGCTTCGTAACAAGGAATTGAACATAGACGAGCAAGTTCGAGCATACAATACCGGCCAATTATCCAATCCCAATAACTTTTCGTAACAAGGGACAAGACACCGACAAGCATGTATTTCAATCCAAGACTCATAGATTATTCAGTTACGAAATCATCTATCTCATGCGAGCCTAGGTCTACGACTTCTCTCCTTTCGGTTCTAAAAGTCGCTAATTCAATTAGAAGAGAATTAATCAACTAACCATTTAGAATCAACAAAACCCTAACTCGACTAATCAACATTCAATCGTTTCCAATTGCAAGTTCGAAGTGTCACTCTTCGATTTTATCAATCAATCAAACAAGATTTCATTGATTCCTAATCAAATTAACTCGCACAAGAACAAACGAATCAAGCCCGACAGATACGGATTAAACAAGACAATCATCCCCTATCCCTAGCAATCAGAATTAACTACGTAACATCAATTCAACACAATCAATCATTCTCCTCAAATCAACCATTTTCATTAATTAATCAAAAGAGAAAGACTTACAATCAATCCCAAAATTCGAGCGTTGAATCTGAATTACAAGCTTAATCCTAATTATTAAGAAGAAGGAAAAAAAAAATGAAAAAGAATGGTGAAGAGAAGAGGAAAATACGATGAAGAAGAAGGAGAGAATGAGAAAGGGAGTTTTTGTGTTTTTACGGGCCTAGGGTTCGTCTCCCAGAAGGTGAGAGAAATTTTTTTTATCGTTGGTCCCATACGCATATTTATAGGCAAAGTAGACCACGACGTGAGAAAGTGAGGCGCGGCGCGAAGGGAACGGTAGCCGCGGCGCGGGCAGCGCCGCGGCGTGGAGAGAGCTAGTACTGCGGCGCGGGAGTTGCTGTACGGTGTGGTAAAGACTACCTGGGAGCTTCTGTTCACGCGTGGTGTGAGGCGCGTTGTGCAGCGCGACNCGCGGCGTGGGGCTAGGCAGGCTAGTTGGCAGCTCGCACGACTTTACGTCTCGAGCTCGTTTGGACTCGGATTTTGGTTATGCTTTTTTCTGTGTGTTGCCAACGAAACGCTTTATTTAATGATGGTCACCCGGCCCAATTATCATGGAAAATAAATTCTCCCGAAGTTTTCGACCTGCACACCATAAACGAAGAAAAACCGAAAAAACATACGGAAAACACAAGAAAGACTAAGATAGAGGAAAACATGCGATAAACTACAAAACGAGATAAAAACTACTAAAAGACTTAAACTTTTGCTCATCCCACACACTTAAATCTTTGCTCATCCCTGATGGGTCTCCTCTCAGATCTGGAGTGAACCGGTGGTAATGAGCTCAAATATGCTTGAATCGCCCTCGAACCATTGCTAGACCATGATAACATCTGCAAGAACTCAACGCCGAAAGTGTTTCCGGTGTAGAGCCTCCGACGCTCAAGTCAATGCGTGGAAGAGATGAAGAGAGGTTGCTCTGAGAGAGCAACAGCAGCTATGGAGGAGAGTATGGAATGAATGGAACTTAGGGTTTTGGGTTACCTCACCTCCTTTATATAGGAGGAAACACTTACTTGAAGTACCCGAAATGCCCCTGTCGGTTCACCTGAAAGGTCTAAATTACCCCGGTCGATTCGTATCCTCTCATTGCTTAGTCATGGCAAGATTCCTTCTTATCCATTGGAAGACGAGAGGTTCTCAGAAATGCCACAAGTGTGTTGAGTCATCGGTTCATTTCACTTCCCGAGCTACGAGGAGTCGACCTCGAGTATGGAGGAGTCGACTTAGGATCTTCTGGCTATTCGGAGGCTATGCTCTTGTTGGTCTTCTCAAATAGATGTCGACTATTGGGAAGTCGACTGCATGGAGTCGACTTGTAGGGGACCTGCCACTCTTCGCAGTCATTCCTATGAAGAGTCGACTTTGCGGAAGTCGACTTGGGTATGTCGACGTGTGAATAGTCTGAGCAACTATCCGGTCGGGTAGAGAGCACTTGGGCCGGTATATCATAATATGGCTATATCATCTAGTCCCCCCCAAAAATTACTCTAAGCAGTCGAATGCTTAAGAGTAAATTTGGTGGTCAAGTGCCGCGCTTATTTGACTTAAGTCACCATATCCATTTTTGCTCGTCGTGTCGATGACTCGTCTCGTCATTTGTCCAGAATACCTTCTCATCCCCATATAATTACCTTTTAGATAAATATGACATTCTGACATTCTTTTTGAATTTCAAATTTCAAACTCCTGAAGCGACGTGCGTCCTTTCAACTGCCGCCTCTCCGTCCCCGCACCTGATATTCATCACTGTCATTCGCCGCCGCCTCGACGGCGGCTCTCGACTCCATCAATCTCGCCGTATACCACTGTGTAGATGCTCCAGTTCACCATGTCCGACCCCGATTCCGACACGGCGACACCATCTCCGACTACAATTGTAGATCTCGTCGCCGTTTGAAGACTGCTCATCGTCTCCGCATAATAATCGTCCACAGCGTCCTCGACCCGCCCCTGCGACCGTGGAGCTCCCAGAACACGACAAAGAGACCACCGCTGAACAGTGGTTTCGAACAACTGTCAGCCGGACCTCGAAATTTGAACACGGAGATGTCGCGATGACGGAGGCGGCCAATTTCGTGATGATTCAGACGGCAACGGGGCATTCGACGGTCAGATTCATGGAGATTCCGACGGCTACGGGAAGTGCGCGCGTGTGTGTGTGCATATGAACTGTGTGTGCTCGCATGTGGTCTCTGTGAACGGCGGGTGATGGCGGGTGAACGGCGGTTGAACGGCTGCCGGAGATGGAGAGACGCGGCGGAGCTGTGTAATATGTGTGTATATGTGTGTGTGATTGATGGAGAAGATGAATGAGGGGTAGGTGTGGTGTCCGTAATTTATGTTTGATATTAATCATTAATGTGTAGTGGTGGGTCCCACAATCTTGTTGGATTTGAATTAAATGTCCAAATTACCCTTAATTATTCGTCAAATACATATATTTGACCACAATATGATCAAAATTACCAGATTGCCATTAATGATTGACCATAATTTGACTTCATCATAACCATTAATATGCTTGATCCCATGGTCCGAACTTATTCTCATTTCTCGCATTAAGAGTCATTCTCATATGATCATTTCTCTCTCTATATATATATACATATCTTTATATAAAGTAAATAAATAAACGCAGTATTATACCACTATAATATGCTTTCAATTTGTATATTTTAATCAAAAGAGAAATATAACCTCCGATTTAGGTTATCTATCATTGCCGGAAAAAAATAAAAAAACCTCCAAATTTAGGTAAATAGATATATAATATTATTTGACATATTCCTTATAATCGCAGACTTTATTACAAAGTTATATATTATTTTATATAGTTGCAATACGTTAAGTCAATAATTTTAAATATTGTACTTTTTTAACTGATTTAGTTAAAAGTTGATATAAATTATGACCTCACCAACCATAATCTTGCAAATCAAATATCATTGCAAAAAAATAATTTTAAGTAACATGTGAATAATATATAAATCAAACATATACCAAAGAAAATTGGTATAACTATAGTTTTTATTTTATTTAAAATTACAATTTTCATATTTTTCTTTTTTTCTATATTTAGAATATTATTTTATGTAGTATATTTTCTCCTATTAAAATTTTTATATATAATGTTATATTAAATACATTTTCTGAATTATATTATGAATTTAAATAATTTAGTTAACTAAATCAACTAAATATGCAAAAAGAAAAAAGAAATACTTTTAAATTAAGTTGTTGACACCCGAGTTCGAGAGCCGAACCGGAAGACCCGGTCCACTCGGAAAGTGCCGAGCTGGACCGGAATATTTCTTGACCTAGACGTCCCCATGAGTCCGTCTGCCAGTCCGGCGTTTGGGACTACGAAGCCCCGATGCCGACCTGAAGAGTGACGGTCAGGAAGAAAGGTTCCCCAGGGTCGGAGGAACAAGTAAAGAAAAGGTGCCGACTTGGAGTCCCAGGACGGGCCCCTGCAATGAAGGTGTCGACTTCGATAGTAGTATAATAATGCCACTTGGAGGGTAATCATTGGCTAATGGATGGGACGCCCTAGCCTGTTGACCTACTTCCCCTAGCCAAGACATAAAGCCTGTCAGCATTAAATGCCCGTCAGACAATGATGAGGAAAACCTCAAATCGCATTAAATTCTGTCAGGGAGGCGCCGAACTACTCTGCAAAGAACACTGTACGACAAGACCGATGAACAGTACCTGAACAGTGCCACATTTAAGGCAACTATATAGCAGCCCACTTCATTTATTTTGGGTTGTTGAAACTCAACTGTAAGGAGCTCTTTCTATATTTTCTCTCTCTAAGACTTGTAAGAAATTTGTGTAAGAAATCTAAGTATATCGCAAGTGCCGACCTCGCACGAGAGGCCGACCTCGTGATCTTTTAATAAAACTGCAATTAACCGTATTTCCTTGTCTTTTCCTTATTTCTTTTCCATTATTCACCTTTTTAACCGTTGACCGGAAACGCCCGTCAACAGTTTGGCGCTAGAGGAAGGGGATCATAAGTTATTTGGTGTCAACTTTTCGATCTTGTAAAGCTCCACACCACGCTCATCTTTTTCCCCACTTTTTCGCTTTCTAAAGCCACTCAAAATGCCTTCATCTGGACATGACGATTCCACCCAGCAATCCGGCTCCCAGCCTCGCCGCCGCAACGGCGGGGAGTCCTCCCGTCGCGTTCAGCAGGGGCCCATAGTCCCTGTCCCCCCAGTTCCGACATTCGCTGCAGCTTTGCAGCATCCTGACGTCCTCAAAGCCCTCGAGGGGGTCTTCGCCAAGGCCCTCGCCAGTCAAACCGCCGGGGCGAACACTGTAGTGCCCACGGAGAACCCCGGTAACACGTTGCTCCACACTCCTGAAAAGGAGACCGGTGGACAGAGGAACCCGGCGAAGTCCAAAACCACGGCCCAATCACCGAACCGTGAGGCCCATAACCGCCGCGACAGGAGTACCAGACCGGCTCCCACGGAACAGACAGGGGAGAGCCGGCCGGAGCGAAGCCTCCCGGTCGTTCGTCGCTCTGTCCACCAGCGCCTGGGTGACAAGAGCCACGCCAACCATGATCTCCGGGAGGTGATCAGACGCGGCAAAGCCATCGGCCACGACACTGAGGAGGTCGCAGCCCTCAAACGCAGAATTGCCGAATTGGAAGGTCGGCAACCCACAGGGAGTGAGCTTTCACTCCCAGCTCATCAACAAACCCATACGCGGCCCACTCCTCGGGTCGCGGATAACGCCTCACCCCTCTCCCTCGACATCCTGCAAGAGGCCGTCCCAAAGGGAATACAAATACCCCAGCTCTGCCTCTACGACGGGAGCTCGGATCCCGACTCGCACCTCGGCCTTTACACCTCATGGATGGACCTGCACGGCGCCTCCGATGCCCTGCGCTGCCGAATGTTCTCTCTGACGCTGGGGCCCAAGGCGCAGAGGTGGTACCATTCCCTTTACCCTCGCTCCATCTCGGCCTGGGCACAGCTCAGGTCGGCATTCCGGTCCCACTTCATCGGGTCACAGGTTAATCTCGCCCCCAAAGAATCAATCTCCAACATTGTGCAGGGCGAGAATGAAAGCCTGAAAGACTACATCGCTCGATTCAACGACCGGGTACAAAACATGGAGCGGTGCCACCCTGACGCCCTGCTCATCACGGCCCAGGGTGGCCTCAGACCAAAGACGCTGTTCAGGTGGTCCCTGTGCCAGAACAAACCGACCACCTACCAGGAGTTCCTCACCCGCGCTCAGGATTATATCATGGCGGAGGAATCCTCATCCATCCCGACCTTCGACGCCACACCGGCACCGGCACCGGCAAAGGCGAAGGCAAAGGAGGAAAAATCGGGGAAGCCGAGCAAGTCCTTTGCTGAGATTCGAGCTCAGCGGAAGCAAATGGCCGAAGAGCTGAGGGAGAGCTACCAGGGAGTCTTCTCGGTAGGGGCTGCGGCGGTCTACGAGGAAATCAAGGCCAAGGGGTTATTACCGGACCCCAAGCCGATGTTCACCGACAAAGACAAAGTAGACAAGACCCGCTACTGCACCTACCACAAGGCGCACGGGCATAATACTGATCAGTGCCGGAATCTTATCTCGGCACTTCTGAAGCTGATCGATGACCCCCAACTTCGGAAGTTCACTCACTCCGGAGACAAGAGAAAGAAAGGGGGGCGCTTTGAGGAAAACCCCGACAGTGACGAGGATGCCGACGTAAATCCTCGAAGAAAGAAGTCGCAGCAGGGCGGCCCCCATGAGATCATGACCTTCTGCCCCATCCATCAAGATGAGGCCGGCACCTCCAGGGGCAGAAAAAGAGACCGGTCCCCTCACACCGGGGCCGACCCGGCCAACCTCCCGACCCGGCGTGTCAACACAAGCCGGAGCGAGTCCCTCCTCTCCCGGAGACAAACCAAGGCCTACGCCCGACAGGCCTACCACGCCGGGCAAAGGGTGATGCATGCCCACAGTAGACCGGCACCGGAGCCGACCCCAAACACCATCACCTTCAACGACGAAGACGCCTTCCTGTTCGACCATCCCCACTCCGACGCCCTGGTGATCACGGCGCCGATCATGGCGATTAAGATCCATCGCATCATGGTCGACACCGGGGCCTACGCCAGCATCCTCTACTACGAGACCTTCAAGAAGATGGGGATCGATAGGAAGGAGGTACAGCCTTGCCGGGAGCGGATCCAGGGTTTCAACGGCCAGACCATCGCCCCGGTTGGTCAGGTCACGCTACCGGTCCGGTTCGGAGAAAGGGGGCAGCCCACGAAGACGATCTTGGAAACCTTCAAAATCGTGGACTGCCCAAGTGAGTACAACGCCATACTGGGCAGGACGGCGCTCTACAAACTGAAGGCCGCCGTCTCCATCTTTCATTACTCTCTCAAATTCCCAACTCCCGACGGGGAGGGGACACACCGAGGAGACCAAAGGGAAGCGCGGGAATGCATCCTGACCATCCCGCGCACCGAAATAAACATGGCGAACCTACGGGAAGACGCCGGGATGGCAGACACCGAGTCGGCACACGACGGTGACGGGGGCAACCGCATGCTGGGAAACCAGACAGGTTCGCATCCCCTGACCTCCACGGGTGCCGACCCGACAGCCGCGGAGCCCAATGCTGGAGCAGATAACTCTGCTCCAGGCGCCGAGGTGACGGATCCCGCCGAGGACGGCGTCGAAGACGACCTCGACGGGGACAGGGGGAGAAGGGCTGGCAAAAGACCGGTCACGGAGGAAGACGAGCTCGACTCTCGGACTCAATACGAAGAAAAACGGGGGACGAAGAGGGCCGAGCCAATGGACGAAGTCGAGGTCATCTTCATCGACGAAGAGACCTGCCAAAAACAACTCCGGATTGGGAGCAGGCTGCCAGGGCCTATGAAGGCCGAACTGACCGAGTTTCTCCGGAAAAACGCAGACGTCTTTGCGTGGACCCACGAGGACATGGTCGGCATCGACCCACAGGTCGCCTGCCATCGGCTGCAGGTCGACCCCACAGTCAAGCCGGTCGTGCAAAAGCGGAGGAAGCTCGGCCCCGACCGGCAGCAAGCCCTAGAAGAAGAGGTGACCAAGCTCAAGGACAACGAGTACATACGCGAAGTTCGGTACCCGACCTGGGTGGCCAACCCGGTACTCGTGAAGAAGAGCAGCGGGGCATGGCGGTTGTGCATTGATTTCTCCGACCTAAACAAGGCGTGCCCCAAAGACAGCTATCCCCTCCCTCACATCGACTACATGGTCGACGCCACATCAGGGCACGAGCTGATGAGCTTCATGGACGCATACTCCGGCTACAATCAGATTCCCATGCATCCGGACGACGAGGAGCATACCTCCTTCTACTCGGCACGTGGTCTTTACTGCTACACCATGATGCCGTTCGGACTGAAGAATGCCGGGGCCACCTACCAACGTCTAGTTAATAAAATGTTTGCTAGTCTGATAGGTGAATGTATGGAAGTGTATGTAGATGATATGTTAGTCAAGTCCGTGTACGCGTCCAATCATGTAAACGATCTTAATAAAATGTTTTCCATTTTGCGTGATTATTCGATGAAGTTAAATCCCAAAAAATGTACTTTCGGTGTCGGATCGGGAAAATTCTTAGGGTACATAGTTAGCCAGCGCGGCATCGACGCAAACCCCGAGAAGATCAAAGCAGTGCAAGACCTTCGACCGCCGACGTCAATCAAGGGAGTTCAGAGCCTGACCGGCAAACTCGCGGCCCTGAGCAGGTTCATCTCGAAGTCCACCGACCGCTGCAAACCATTCTTCGATGCTATCAAGAAAAATCACAAGTTCGAGTGGACACCGGCCTGCCAAAAGGCGCTGGAGGCAATCAAAGAAGCCCTTAGCCAGGCTCCCACGATGCAAAAGCCCCGCCCGGGTGAAATGCTATATTTATACCTGGGGATATCTGAGGTGGCCGTAAGTGCCGCCCTGATCAGAGAAGATGACTCGGGCCAGTTCCCGATATACTACGTGAGCAAGGCCCTCCACGATGCCGAGCTGAGGTACCCGCCAATGGAGAAACTCGCCTTCGCCCTGGTGACTGCGGCCCGAAAGCTTAGACCGTACTTCTTGGAGTACTCAATCACCGTCCTCACGGCCTACCCGCTGAGACAAATCTTGCACCGACCCGACACCTCGGGCCGAATGGTCAAATGGGCGGTGGAACTGGGACAATACGATATCCAGTACCGACCCCGAACAGCAATGAAGGGGCAGGTACTATCGGACTTCATAGCCGAGTTTACGCCGGGAGTCGAGGAAACGAAGGGCGAAGAACCTTGGGTGATGTACGTGGACGGATCCTCCACTGCCGGACGAGCAGGCGGAGGGGTCGTCCTCGTAGATCCTCAAAAAAGGCTATTCTGTCATTCGATTCAATACCTCTTCCCGGCAACCAACAACGAGGCCGAATACGAGTCATTGCTATCCGGGCTCGATCTAGCCGAAGCCATGAGCCTGACCGATCTCGTCATATACTCCGACTCCATGTTGATGGTCAAACAAATTTCCGGAGAGTTCGAGGTCAAAGAGCCAAGACTGGTCCCCTATTTGGGACTAGTGAAGAAGAAATTAGCCAAACTCCGGACCCGAATAGAGCATATCCCGCGAACGGAGAACGTACAAGCCGACGCCTTGGCCCGCCTCGCCTCAAGTGCCGGGGTGGAGAGCGTCGACTACGTGCAGGTCGCTCACAAGGAACAACCCTCCGTGCTCGGCACCTCCGTAATGAGCGCCGACCAGACCGTTGCTGACGAAGAACCGAACTGGATGATCCCGATCCGGTCGTATCTTGAGACCGGTGCGTTGCCGTCTGACCCAAAAGAGGCCAGACAGCTCCGTACCCGGGCAGCTCGATTTACGATCGTGGCCGGCGAATTGTTCAAAAAAGGATACTCGGCACCCTTGCTCAAGTGCGTGGACGAGAAGAGCGCCGAGTACGTTCTGAAGGAGATTCACGAAGGTGTATGCGGAAATCACTCCGGCGGTTACGCCCTCGCCCACAAAGTTCTCAGGCAAGGATATTATTGGCCCAGCCTGAAGAAAGACGCCTTGGACATGGTTCGGAGATGCGCAAAATGCCAAACGTTCGCGCCGAACATCGTCCAACCTTCGCAGCCCTTGAAGTCGATATTTAGCCCGTGGCCGTTCGCCAAATGGGGCGTCGCTGATCGGCCCCCTACCCACCGGGAAAGGTGGAGTGAAGTACGCGGTCGTCGCCGTGGACTATTTCACGAAATGGGCAGAAGCCGAGCCACTTGCCAATATCACCGAACAGAAAATGATCGACTTCCTATGGAAGTCAATCATATGCCGCTTCGGGGTGCCGAACTCCATAATCACCGACAACGGGAGACAGTTCGAGGGGAAGAAGCTAGAGGCATTTTGCGAAGAACATAACATCAAACATTTCTTCTCGACACCCTACCACCCCCAGTCCAATGGCCAAGTCGAAGCCGTCAACAAAATTATCAAACAAGGACTCAAGGTCCGACTTGAAGCCGCAAAAGCAACCTGGCCGGAAGAGCTCCCGAACGTGCTCTGGTCGTACCGCACGACAGCGAGATCATCTACGGGAGAGACGCCGTTCTCCCTAGCATACGGGACCGAAGCAATGGTACCTGTCGAGCTCGGCGCCCCAACCTTTCGAGTAACCAACTTCGAAGAGGAGTCCAATTCCGAGTTGTTGAGAGCAAGCCTCGACCTGATAGACGAGCACCGGTCACAAGCCGAGCTCAGAAACGCGGCGTACAAGAGGCGAAGCGAGAGATACGTCAACTCCCAAGTTAAGTCCCGCTCCTATCAGGTCGGCGACTTGGTGCTAAAAAGGGTAACGGGGCCTGACCCCGGACCGCTAAAACCGAAGTGGGAAGGGCCCTACAAAATCAGCGAGGTCCTCCCACACGGGGCCTACCGTCTCGAACACTTGGACGGCACCCCCCACCAATACCCATGGAATTCGGCCTTCTTGAAAAAATTTTACCAATAGGTCTAGGACGACGTTGTACTTCCCCTTTTGTAATTTTACTATGTAAAAATAGATGAAGCTTGTAAAAATTTATGTTTTCTATTCCTTACTTTGTCACTTTACTCCTGTCTTAAGTATAGATCGAGTCGAAGCGGCGTAATTAATGTAAGGAACGAAGTGTCGGCCGGGATCAGTGCGATGACCAGGTCGACACTAGCTGGACTCAACTAGGAAGTCCAGTCAGGCCAATAATACCACCGAGTCCAAGCGCGAGACCGGTCTGGTAAGCTGCCACATAATTATGTGCAGGTCGGGCCAGTACGATGGCTCGGCCGGCACGAGCCGGGCTCGGCAAAGTAGCCCGGTAAGGCCGCCGTCCCAACGTAAGGAATAAAAAATTCAAAGCAAATATAAGGTGCCGAGCCCAGTCCCGGGCTCGGCGGCGTAAGTAAAAAGAAAAAAGTGCCGATCTCAGTACCCGACTCGGCCAAGTAAATATGGATAAATATGCAAAACGGCACCAAGCCTAAATTGGCAAATACTCATCCGCAAAAAACACATTCACCCAACGCAAACATAAATAAGTACGCAGTACGGCCCCGAGCCCATTCGGAACGTTCAAGTTTTTGAAAACGGCTAAGTAAATAGAACATTAAGAATTCATTCAAAACAAACAAATGACAATATCCATTCAAAACACAGAAAACATTCATAACTCAAGTTTTTAAAGCGGCTCGCAGGCCAAAATATAACGGCACGCAGGCCGGCCTAAGACTCCGCATCCACCACTTCAACTGCGGCCTCCGCCTCACCCTTTTCTCCGGCCCCGGCCTCCTTCGACCCCGAAGTGCCAACTCCCACCTCGGCGTCCTCCGCTGCCTTCGCCTTCGCCGCAGCCGCAGCTTTCTCCGCCTCTTCCATGTCGGCGATTACGGACAGGACGACCCCACGCCTCGGCCGGGGCTCAAGCTCGGGTTCGGGGGCGAACGGCTTATACGCCGGCAGAAGCTCCCCAGGGGCCAATTTCCACGTCTCCAGGGTCGGGACGGCGCCGAACTTCTCGAAGCCGACGATGATGTTGTCATCCCAACCCCGGAGCCTCCGGACCACCGCGGCTTCGTCGGGGTCGACCTCGCAAACCTGGCCTTCGAAGTCCAGGTCGTGCCGACCCGCCTTCTCGGAGAGAATAGCCCAGAAGTCGTCGAGCGACAGCACGCCGGCGTCCAGCCTCTGGAACAGCCAGTAGAGGTTGAAGGCCGCCGCCATATCCATGCTCTCCCTCATCTCTTCGAAATACTGAGATTGGACCTCGGCAAAAGTTGCCGGCGGAGGGAGAGCGATGGGTTCACCATCAATTTGCTTGGCGGCCTCCTTCAGGAGGGTGAGCTGGGAGGTCAACCTCTTCCCGTAGTTCGCCAGCTCGGTGGCCTCCTCCTCGTGCTTCTTTTTTAGCTCGACAATCTCGGCCGCGTGCAGTTCGGCGAGATGGGCGAGGTCGGCTTTGTGCCTCTCCTCCAGCCCGTGAACCTCGTCGGCACGGCGCTTCTCGCTTTCCGAGAGCTCCACCGCCCGTTTCATCTCCACCTCCTCCATCTTTTGGGCCCACGCTGCCCTCTCGCGAGCCAAGTCCTCGGCAGCCTTAGCCGCCGCCCTCTCCACCACGGCGACAGCCCCACGCTGAAGGATCAGCTCGTTCTCCAAGGACGAGGTCTTCCTGACCTCGTCCTTCAGCTCGCTGATCCGACCTTTGGCGGTGGCCAGGTCCTCCTCGGCCTTGTCGCGGGCGTCGACCTCCTTCTGCATGGCCATGGCGGCGTGGACCAGCTCAACCATGGTCCGACCCATGGACGCCACCGAATGATGGATGAGTTGCGTCGGCGGAAGCATGGTCACGGCCGTCTCGGCGGTTGGCGTCCAGGAAGCCATCACGGCCTGCGCCGCGGACATCACCTCCCCGGGCAGACAGTAGGGGTTGGGCAAGTCGAGCGGAACTGCCGCTGTCGAGTCGATAAACCACTGGTCCGGGAACCGCTCAAGACTTTTGGAGAGGCTGGCCTTGAGGCTCGGATTCACCGGTATGTAAGACGAGGAGCCGGCCTGGTGGACGAAGGCCGACCTCTCATGGCGGCTCCCGGGACCTCTGAGACTTTCTTCTTTTTTGGGGACGGCGGGGGACTGTCGTGCATCCCGGCGTCACTCTCCGCGGGCTCCTTCGGCTCCTCCGTGAGAATCCGGCGCTTCCTTTGACGGGCAGGCCCGCCCTGACTGGCGACACCTCGGCCCCGACCGACGCCGGGCTCGGGTACGTTAGCCCGGCTCCTTCCCCCGCCTGCAGGAGCGGGGGCGGTGGCAGTTGGGGCCGAGCTGACAGGCACCTCGGCGGTGGTGATCTTGGAGGTCGGTTTCGGCGGAGCAGGGTCTGAGGTCCCCGCAGAGCTCGACGCCGAGACCTTCCTCTTCGACTGCCTCGTCAAAAAGTCCATCCGGCTGGCCATCTTACGACCTTTGAGTGGGTTCGGGTTGGCACGGGCGTGTTTGGTAGCCTCCTTGACCGAACTAAATCCACACTCGCGCAGGAGGGGATAGTAAACTGCCAAAGGAAAATAAGAGGCCGGGAATAAGTAATGAAAGAAGAAATAAATAATAAGAGAAAAATAAGCAATGAAGTGAAGGAGAAATACCGAGCTCAAAAGACTTGCTATTGTACTCGAGGGAAAGGTTATGTTCGACCAGGCTCTCCTCCGAAACAAGGTCCTTGTAGATGCGCTTCCCCTCGTCAAGTCCTAACAGGGTCTCGACCTTGGTCACCAGCTCGTCGCTTGGTTCGAGGCGGGGGTTTTGGACTGAAACGCAAATACCGACCTGTTAGCATGGAAAAGCGATAAAATCAGAAGATAGGAAAGGAAATGAAATTGGCACTTACAGGGGCCCGAAATGAACTCAGTGGTTGGGTGCCGGACTGCGTCGGGCGTCCTCCACTCACCACCGACCCAGAACCACTCCGGCATATAGCCGTGCAGAGATTCTGGGATTTTGTGAATTAATGACTTGTTCACACCCGGGGCGACCAAGCTAAAATAGTTGCCGGTCTCCCCGGATTTCTTGAAAACAAACAAGGACCCGACGTCGGCACTCGTCGGATCCGTCCACCCTTGCCGTCGAAACAGGACGATGAGGCCGACAAGTCGAGCGAAAACCGTCGGCACGAGCTGACTTATCCCTATGCCGAGGTTGCATAGGATGTCATTCAAGGCCCCCGGCAACGGAAATCTGAGGCCGAGCAGGATGCTCGACCGATAGACGCCGATGTAACCCGGCGGGGGGCAGTGTATACGCTCGCCTGCGTAAGGGGCGAAAATCCTCACCCCGGCGCCAAAGCACGCCTTGCCCCTCAGCTTGGCCAGGTCGAGGTCGGTAAGCACCGAGGGGGTTGTCCAAGCAGTAGCCGAGGCGGTGGAGGGCCATACCCGCGGAGGGCGGCACCAACACCCGGGAGGAGCCGAGGTGGCAGCCTCAACCGCGGCGTCGGTCTCGGTGTCCTCGCGACCCATGGGGACCCGCTCTCGTCCACGAGTGTCGCCCCGAAGAGTCTCCTCGACTAGTTCGGCGTCTACGTCCGATTCGGCGGGAGAGGCGGAGCCAGACTTCTTCTCGCCCTCGTCGGCGTCGGACTGGCCTGACCCGAGGTCAATTATCTCGATCGTAGGGAAGGCGGAACATTCCCCGCGAGACGGTCCCGTCGCCGCCGCCGCCGACGTCACACGGACGGCAGAAATCGGGGTAACTCGGAGCGGCTGCACCGTCCCGGTCGCCGGGGGGGAGTAGACCACTAACTCCCCGGTCTCCTCCGCCGTGAAACCACCATCTCCGGCGAGGAGGTTCGCAGAATGGTCGGATAAATTCGACATAATCGAAAAATGAAAAGGAAGGTTTCGAGAAAAATAGAATTACCGGTTTTGAGATCTCCAAGAAGCTCGAGAAATTCTCGAAAGTCGCTCTGAAATCTTGCTCGGAAATTCGACTGTTCGAAAGATTGGATTGCTCGAAAATTTGGAAAGCTCGTAAAAGCTTCCCAAGGAAGACGACGGAAATATTTATATAAACCCAGGACCAATCGCAGCATTACACGTGGCGCAGCGTTTGAAATTCAAAATTAAAGGTTCGATCTAACGGTCAGGGTTCAAAAGATCCGACGGTTCCAGAAGAAACGCGTGAGTATAACGCGCCCCAAAAACCGCCGCTTCACCGAACGACACGCCGTTTGGCGCGGACGAATCCTAGCATGACACGACCGACTGGAAGCGTAACGGTCACGACACATTAAATGACCCGTCGTTTCGGGTCTGGGAAAGGTGTGCATGACAAATGGTAGAAAATTTTGCCAAGTGTGTTCTGAGTGCCGACCTCGGATGCGTTTTTGGGTAGCGACCTCACAGAGGATGCTGAAGACACCCCCTCTGAGCTCGGGGGCCTGTATGTTGACACCCTAGTTCGAGAGCCGAACCGGAAGACCCGGTCCACTCGGAAAGTGCCGAGCTGGACCGGAATATTTCTTGACCTAGACGTCCCCATGAGTCCGTCTGCCAGTCCGGCGTTTGCGACTACGAAGCCCCGATGCCGACCTGAAGAGTGACGGTCTGGAAGAAAGGTTCCCCAGGGTAGGAGGAACAAGTAAAGAAAAGGTGCCGACTTGGAGTCCCAGGACGGGCCCCTGCAATGAAGGTGTCGACTTCGATAGTAGTATAATAATGCCACTTGGAGGGTAATCATTGGCTAATGGATGGGACGCCCTAGCCTGTTGACCTACTTCCCCTAGCCAAGACATAAAGCCTGTCAGCATTAAATGCCCGTCAGACAATGATGAGGAAAACCTCAAATCGCATTAAATTCTGTCAGGGAGGCGCCGAACTACTCTGCAAAGAACACTGTACGACAAGACCGATGAACAGTACCTGAACAGTGCCACATTTAAAGCAACTATAAATAGCAGCCCACTTCATTTATTTTGGGTTGTTGAAACACAACTGTAAGGAGCTCTTTCTATATTTTCTCTCTGTAAGACTTGTAAGAAATTTGTGTAAGAAATCTAAGTATATCGCAAGTGCCGACCTCGCACGAGAGGCCGACCTCGTGATCTTTTAATAAAACTGCAATTAAACCGTATTTCCTTGTCTTTTCCTTATTTCTTTTCCATTATTCACCTTTTTAACCGTTGACCGGAAACGCCCGTCAACATAAGTAACTGGAGAAAAAAATATTATAATTTTTATTGTACATTTTTTTAGAATGAAGACCAAGTATAAATGATAATTGAATTATAAAAAAAAAAAAACATGTAATTTGAGAGTAATATATTGGAGTTTGCAATTAAAGTAAAACAAACCAGCCCATTGACGTGGTCTTCCCTTTACTCGCAATCTATCATGGAAAATAGGATCATTTGAGTCTTTTCTCCATGAACCAATTTTGATTTGAATGGGTTGAACTTCAATGACCATACCTACTTCTACAATATCAAAATAATTCGATCAACAATTTATTAAGCAGTGCCAAATGAAAATAAAAATTGTAAAAATATTTGAATTTAAATTAAACAATTACCAAAAAGAAATGGTTCATCCACATTGTCAATAGAAAAACTACGGAAGTCAAAATTAAATGTAGGAAAATCGGAAGAAATTTCCATGACCTTCGTCTTTTTATTAGTTATGAGTTTCAACTTCGCCATGGTAGAGCGAAATTTACCAATATTGCTTTCTAATTGGTAATTAAGAATCTTGTAAATATTCAATTTTTTCTGCGTGCGGACATATATTCAATAAGGTTGAGTAAATAAATTTTATAAAAAATAAAATTTGTACAAAAAATTTTATAAAGTTGGTAAATACTTGTAAAAATATTTGGTAAATACGTATAAATTTTATAGTCAAAATAATAAGACTAGGCAAAGATTTACCAATTATAGTCTTATTAAGACCGAGTAATAAGACTGAGTAAATTTTATAAAAATATTAATTGGTAGACATATAAAGATATACCGGGTCAAAGGCTCTCTACTCGACCGGATAAGCGGCTCAAACCGATCACATGTTGACATGTACCCGTCGACATGTTCAAGTCGACTTCCTCAAAGACGACTCTTCATATGATTGATGGCGAAAAACGGCAGATCCCATACAAGTTGACTTTCGGAAGTCGACTTTGTGCAGTCGACTCCCCTGTAGTCGACATCCATTTGGGCAGACCAACAAGAGCGTAGCCTCCGAATAACTAGAAGATCCTGGGTCGACTCGTCCATGCTTGATGTCGACTCCTCCTATCTCGAGACATGAGGCACACTGACGACTTCATACACTTGTAACATACTCAAGGCTCTGCATTCTCCAAAGGATAGGAAGGAATCTTGTGATGACTCAGCAGCAAGGGGAGACAAATCGACCGGGGCAATTTAGACCTTACAGGTCAACCGACCGGGGCATTTCGGGTACTTCAAGTAAGTATTCACTCCTATATAAAGGAGGTGAGGTAACCCCAAACCCTAACTCTCATTCATTCCATACTCTCCCTCATAGCTGCTGCGCAACCTCTCTTCATCTCTCTCATATACTGACTTGAGCGTCGGAGGCTCTACGCCAGAAACACCTCCGACGTTGAGTTTTTGCAGGCGTTCTCGCGGTCTAGCAACGGTTCGAAGGCGATTCAAACAGATCTGAGCGGTTCACTCCAGATCTGAGAGTAGACCCATCAATACGTATATTTTGACTATAAATTTACTCAATCTTATTATTTTGATTATCGAATTTTTTGGAGATTTTAAGAAATTTTTTATATATATTTTTTTTTAAATCAATGAACAATTATCTTTTAGTAAGTTGTGCAGGTTTATCATCGTCAAAAGCCAATTTTTTATCCCCAAATCACAAATCACAATCAATTTGTCATTGTTTTTTCCATAGGTTTCTCAACCAACATCTTTCAAATTAGTGTCCAGACATGTAGAAAACAACATTTTAAATCACCGGGACCAAAGATTCCAAACCCTAATTTTGGAAAAAAAGGAGGAGGGGGGGGAATGAATAAAAAAAGAAGCATAGTAGAAACCTAGGCAACAGACAATCCGAGGTAATCAAACAACTGCCGATTTCTCGATGATGTTGGTGAACTCATTGATGCTGATGACGCCGTCGCCGTTGGTGTCGGCTTCCCGCATCATCTCGCTTATTTCGCGATAGGCCGACGAGCTCTACAGCCGTGATGTAGCCGTTGTCGTCGCGGTCGAAAAAGCGGAAGACCTCCAACAGTTGGTCCTGGTTTATGAGAACTTGCTCGTCCGTGCCGGGGAGGATGGCGGCGGCGAGCTCGTCGAACTCGACAGCGACTTTGTCGTTGGCGTCCATGTTAGCGAGGAGGGAGTGGATCTGGTCGCCGGAGGGCTCGAGGCCGAGAGACCAGAGGAGGGCGGCGAGCTCGAGCTGGGTGAGGCTACCGTCGTGGTCCATGTTGAACAACTTGAAGAAGTTGTAGTGCTGCTGGATCTTTCTGATTGAAGCTTTGCCATTGCGATTTTGGCCGAGAATCGGCGTAGAAAAATCCATCTGCACTACCGGCGAAACATAGAAAGTCCATTTCTAGTAAAAAAAACTCGCAAAAAATTCTCCGGGTAAATGGAGTGAACCCGCCTTCACTTTCCAGCAAGACCGAGCGCGGCCATCAACCAACCTCACTTCTCGCCAAGCAGCATAGAAGCACAGCCTAAATGGCATTTTTACCATGTAACAACACAAAGTGTGGACGAATTGCTCAGATATAGTAGGAGTCCTAAAAGCAATTGAAAATTTTGTTCTTAAGCAGACATTACCTTGGGAATAATCTTTTAGGGACTTGGTTCAACTAATACAAATCGAGTTGATTTATCTAAGACTTGGACTCACCTCCCCTGTCACTTTCTAAATATCATTGCATTATTGTATATATCCTAAGTTGATTGCTTACGCTTCGCTTAATTACGTAATTAACTTGCTAATCAACTCAACGCCAACTAATTACTGTACAAAATGAGGAAACATACATGTGGAAGAAAATCTGAAGCCTGGAATCAAAACTTTGATCTGTAATCTGCGACCATAATTCGTAAAGCTCCTCCTTACCGATTTTGTCCACTTTCAGCCGTCTCCTCTACGCATCGAACAATTCCAACGCAAATTCATTCAAATCTCTCATTCCTGTAACAGAAAATTACAGTTGTAACTAAAAATCAAGCACTCATTTGAGCTCAACAAACCGCAATTAGCAGCACAATTATCCATCAATTAACAACCTATGCATTGCCCAAAATCAGATAGATAGAGGTAGCCATCTTTGGCGAGTTTCGCAAAGTTCCTCTCGACTTCGCTCCAGCCGTCGACGTGGCTTTTTTTGCCGTCGCTGATGAACTTAAGCCCCCAGAGCGCCTTCTGGGCGCCGGAGCGCATGCGATCCAGCTGCGCCCTCTGGCTGCGCACCGCCCTTGCCGCCAGCGCCGATTCAATTCCGCCTTCGCCTCCCCTAGCGCTGCCGGAGAGTATTAAATTCCATGGTGGAATTGCATATAGGTGGACCGAGAATTTCCCGTTGGAGGCCAGCTTCCATTTGGTAGGTTGAGATTATTTGGGGATGAAAAGAGAGAGATTATCTTCCTTTTTTTTTTCTCCTTTTTCCTTTTGCTGCGGATCTTTTCTTTCAAATTTTGAATTAAAAAAATCAGATTGTAAAAATAGATATGTCCAAATAAGCTAAAATCAATAAATAAAATCTTCAAAAAATTCGAATTGATGACTGCGGGCATATTCAATTTTTTGAACAAAAAATTACTCATTATAGTAATGATTTAGGCGGGAATTGAAATGTTTTTTTCCTGATTTTTTTCTTGCTATTTCAGGTAAATATCATTCCCTCTTTGTATATTAATAGATTATTCTATCATACAATAGTTATTAGTAAAATAAACAAATTATAATTTATACTAAATGGTATATGTAAATTACATAATCATAAAAAATCATATTGCATTTTTTTCAAGCTATCTATTTTAAAAGTAATATTAGTTCTTTTAATTATATGATCAATTTAATGGCATGAAAAAATCCCTCAAACAATTTCTATAATAGTAGTAATAAATATTATTGTTTGAGTATTTTTGTAGGTAATAATTGGTCACGATCCCTCAAAGTAACAAAAAATATGGTATGTATTATATTTTATACACTCAATATAGTGATTCATGTGTAGTTAAATAATTTTTATTTATAATGTTCATTTATTAATAATAAAATTTATGAAATGTAATATATACATCATCTCTTTAATAATTCTAATGTTATGTATGCACATAATTTACAATACTTTGTAATTTATATATGTGCATGTGCACATGATCAATATTAGTAGTAACTTAGAGCACAAATGTAAAAGACATCTATATATATATATATAATAAGAATTAATATTTTTCAAAAATAGTAAGCAAAAAAATAAGGAATATTAATTGCATTCCATTTTTAGTATGTTTTTTTTAATTTTTTTAATAAAAAATCAAGTAGCATTTAATGCTAGCACAAATCATGGGATTTGTTATATAGATGCATATTTGAATTTCAAACTTCAAACAAAACATGCCTAAATGTATTTTGAATTTTTTAGGGAAAAAATTAACAAACATATTTATAGGTTAATTAGTTTCATATCTAAACAATATATATTTAAACAATATATAAACAAATATAATAATTTGTCGTACAATACAGACAAATATATAAACAATATATTTATATACAAATATAATAAACAATACAAATATACAAACAATATATAAACAAATATAATAACTTGTCACGTGTATATTTCGTACAATACATATATTTATATATATTATCTTAATATATAAGTTAATTAGTTTCATATCTAAACAATATATATTTTAGGAACTTAAAGATTCATAACATTACTGACGTCATGTATATTTATAATATATTGTCACGTGCATTTTACTACAATTGGTAACTTTTTAAAAAATTATTTGAATAACTGGAGGTTGATTTGTAATTTGAATTTCAAATTCATTCAAACATTTAAAGGAAAATATCATAAGCAGATTTTTTTGTTACATTTCATTTTATCTCAACTTACATATAATCACATTCCTACCAAACATTAAATTTGCTTATATCTTTTTAAATTAATTACATCACTAAAGAATATTAATATACATTACATATTTATCATTATATAACAAATATATTACTTCTACAAGTGTTATAAATAATAGTGACATTGTATGATAATAGATTTTTTGATAGATTAATAATTGAGTATTATGATGAACCAAAATATGTAAAATTATTATTATTATTTTGTATTAAAAATAAATATATATGTTAAAATATTATTTATAATAATACAAACGGGTTAGCATGCTATTACAATAAATTTTATAATAAAATAATATGAGTATTATACGAGGAACAATATTACGTAAAATTGTTATTTTTCTTATATCAAGGAATAAATATATATAATGAAATCAAATTTATATTATTATAAACATGTGAGCGAGATAATATATTAATTAATTTACGGTCTAGCGCTACCACTACCAGGCTCAGGTTTAATGTCTCGACAAAAAAGATGACGTTGATGAAAGAGGTAAAAAAATAGATGATCAAACTCTATTATTTTTTTAGGCCTTAATTGACAAGCCCTATTGTCTACTCATTTAATATCTCCCGTGAATCACACGAGCTACTTAACAGACAAGCTCTGTGGAAATGACTCATTTAATATTTATGTCCCGTGCATCGCACGGGCTACGTACTAGTTAAGAACAACTATAGCCATAATTATGAAGCCTATAACCAAATATATTCTAATTCAATTAATTTGATATCCAACACAAAAAAATCTATCCAATTAATTTAATGGGCTTGAATAATCTATATATATATATAATAAGAATTAACATTTACCATAAATAGTAATAAGGAAAAGTCAACCCACATTTATTATATACTATTTTTAGCAATTTTTATTTACATTTTAATTTTAATTCATTATCAAAAAATTGGATGATTCCTAAATTAATGGGTTTTAGATGACGTATCCTGTTTCAAAAATTATAAATCATTTAAAATCGGATGGTTCCTAAATTAATGGTTACAAACTTTTCAAAGTTGTAATCTTTATGACATCTTTTCTTTTTGACTTTTAATAATAAAATCATTTTAAATATATATCTTCTAATTCAAAAATTCAATCATGTTATATATATATATATATATATACCCAATCAATTAATCTTGATTTTTTTTAAATTACTATGTTTATTTTTTATTAATATGCATAAAATAAAAATAAATAATTCATCTTTAAATATATAATTTATAATCTTAATATACTATCATTTGGTGTAGACATATGAATCATAATTTTTTTTTTATTTCATAAAATTAAATATTATATTTAAAGAAAATAATGAAATTACTTTTGGATCAATCGGGTGATTGAATTAGGGTATTGCCCACGTTGATTAAATTACTTTTAGGTGATATTTAAAATAGTCAAAAAACTTGACATAACTTGGTTGGTCCCAGTTAACTAAGTTATGTATCAGTTTGACCAGACCAAATCGATTATTTAACCTAAATATAAATTTTGATATTGAAAATACTTTATTATGTAGTCCAAACTTCAAATAATCATATTAACAATACTTTTACGACAACATGATTAATAATTTATGAATATTTATATATCATTTTATTATTATTTATGTGAACAAAATAATTATTTTATTATCATTTTTATTAATGTACGGTAAATATAAGGTTTTCAGAATCGAAACGTCATCAAAACGATCAAGTTATTTTATTAAATCATTTGTGGTTGTTCAGATTTTAATACATAATACTTTAATATATATATATATATATATATACACATATATATATATATACATAATACATAGTACTTTTTGTAATAAATTTAAATAAAAAGTGTTACTTAAATATCTATACAATTTATAAATTCAATTGTTTAAACTAATTGATAAACAATTTAAAAATCTCTATTTTATTTAAATATGTAATTTTATTTAAAATAATTTTTAATGTAACAAAATTTGTTTAGAAAATCGTATCGATCCTACCAGTCCAACATACTGATGTTGACGGATTCGATAGCATATATTTTATTCAAGCGCAATATACTGGTTGTAAACCGATTCTCGGTCCATCCGATCGGACTGTGTCCAACCCGGTTTAATTTAAAAATAATGGGTAAATCATGATTAATGTTATTTATTTATTTAATTTATAATACAATCAAAATATTGTTTTCTCATGCATCGCACGGGTCACGCACTAGTTCCTCTATATAAAATTATACACACTTTTGGAATTAATGGAGTTTGAATAAAAAGCTCCACCAAATAGTCAATAACGCATCTGATGTATGTAAGATGGATTCTTGAATTATAGCGCGTGTCGTGAAGCCTTAATGGGAGAGAGTGCAGTGCATATACTGTAAAATGTACTATAGTATTAGTTAAACAACCCTCACTAAAACCCTAATCATTTAAATACATCCAACACACGCACACACATTCTTCGCTGTCTCTCTCCCACCGCAATCTCGTTTTCTCTCTCTAAGCCCTAGAAAGAGATACCAGGAAGAATCATTCCGCCTGGAGATCATCTTTCCTGGGGTTTAGAGTTTGTGTGTCCGCCGTATTCGGGTGTTTTGGTTACAGAAGAAACTGAAGCGAAAGCGTGATGGATCTTCCGAGCCTGGTGGTGATCCTGCAGGGTGCACTCAGCCCCAATCCCAGTGAACGGAAAGCTGCTGAAGAAAATCTGAATCAGGTACTATATTTAATATTTCCTGATTTAATCTTTTCTTTTATTACTTGAAGTTGGGGCGAAGTCTGAATTTATCTTGCAAAGCTCATGATGCGTGCGTTCGATTCAGGGGAGTTACTGAGATTCGATTCTGTCGATATTTAATTCTATTTTTATTGGATTACTGCAGTTTCAGTACGTGCCCCAGCATTTGGTCAGACTGCTTCAGATAATAGTTGAAGGAAATTGCGATATGGCGGTCAGACAGGTGGCCAGCATTTCCTTTAAGAATTTTATTGCCAAAAACTGGGAGCCTCATGATCCTGGTAAGTTGGTGTATAAAGCAACACATTCATGAGGTTGATTCTTTTTGAGTCCAGATTAACTGTTTTTTAGGAGTTACAATTTGTTTCCAGATAATTGGTATGATTGAAATGGCTGTTTCCCAAACAATCCTGTTTATTTTTCTTCTATCGCCTGAAGGCTTCCATTGACTAGTGGCTCTAGAGGCAAAACTTCTTTTCACATGTCAGGAAATAATCCATAAAGATTGGAGCTCTTGAAGAAATCTCAAATATAAAATATGTTACTTTTGTCCTAAATACTTTTGTTTTCTTAATTTTTATTTTCTTGAAATTCTTGAGTCACTATAAGAGCTGTAGTATTTTTCTTAGAGCCCGATTGGGTCTTTTTACCATTGATGGGAAATTCGCATTTTGAAGGTAAAACCTGAGTGTGCCAGTTGATTTACAGGGATTTTTGTATTTTGGTGTCGAAATTTGATAATGACCGAAGCTTGAGTATGCACATAATTTTGCATTTCATGTGCTAATAGGTGAAATATCAAAGATCTTACCCGAGGACAAGGAAGTTGTGAGACATAACATTCTCAATTTTGTGGCCCAAGTTCCCCCACTTTTGAGGTATCACTGATGCTCACCTCTCTTATAGCCTTATTCTTTGTTCATGCTGCTATCTTCAATTAGTGACGAGGTCGTGACATAAGTATTTGTAACTTGCTTCCAAATAGTCAAATTTTGAACTGAGGCTACTCCGAATTGGTTTTGTCACTGGACAATTATGTGTGAATTAATTAGCAAAGTGTACTTGAATTACTTGGTTGGAATTTAATTATCTGTGAACTGACTGTCTGCATCATTTCCTGGTTTGAACAGATCACAGCTGGGTGAATGCTTGAAAACGATTATACATGCAGATTACCCTGAGCAGTGGCCATCTCTTTTGCATTGGGTGAAGCATAATTTGCAGGACCAGCAAGTTTATGGAGCTTTATTTGTCCTCAGGATCATTTCTAGAAAATATGAGTGGGTTAATTTGAAGTGCTCTTCTTAAATATCTTGTCCCTTATTTGCCTTTTACAATCTTAATGATATTGATAGATCTTGTCTTTCATTATGTGAAGGCAAAGATGCTGTCGAAATGTCGGCATCGTATAATTCCTGTGAACCTTGGCCTGCCCTGTATCAATTCTTCTTGGTTTAGTTTAATCAATATAGGTTCCCATACTCTTATGCATGTGCAAGTGCATTAACTTCTACTCTTAGATTGTGGATTAAGAATGTTGCCTGTCATCATCATGGAATGTGTTACTGAAATTCATGGCCATGTTATTAGATTTAGATACTTCCTAACACGAAATATAAATTCTGGAGGCGATTATGTAGTCAGTGTAAAGCTGTAGAACTCATCTTGTCCACAGTTTTAACATGATTTTAGACTCTTTTTTTTTTTGACAATCTTAATCTTTGGTGAAACTGTGATGGTTCCCTTTTTACAGACAAGCTTATGTGTCTTGATTTTGATCAAACAGTCACAAAACTTATATAAAGAAGCAACACATGATCTCTTGAGTTACTATAAGAGATGTTCCTTACCTTGTCCTTAAATTAATTGATGCTTATGATCTCTGTTATACTGATTTCTTGATTTTGTAATTGACAGGTTTAAGTCTGATGATGAAAGACTGCCAGTTGATCACATTGTTGCGGAAACATTTCCACCACTGCTCAACATATTTAACCAGCTTGTTCAGATTGCAAATCCTCCAATTGAAGTGGCAGATTTGATCAAGCTGATTTGCAAAATCTTCTGGTCATCTATTTACGTAAGATGTCACTTCCGTGATGTTTAAACTTGTTTTAATTTGATGGACTGGGCACCTATGTTTTCTCGTTGCACATCCATTTTCGCAGCTTTAAATAAGAATGTAATATAATTTTGCATAACCAGTGTAATATCTGGTGGCCTGATTATCCTCATAAGATTATTGTCTAATAACTTACACATGATAAATTTGGAATTTCTTATAGCTTGTATAATGTAATAATATTTGTTTAACTATGCTATAACCATTTGACAAAGTATATCAATTTTTACTTGTATACCGCGATGATGTAGCTCAAGTGGTACAACTATTCTTTTAAAGTGCTGATACAGAGTTCGAACCTTGTACCGCTCCTTATATTTAGTATTGATAATCTCCTTCCTGCGACTGCACCCATACTATTAAACAATCAAGTTTACATGGATAGTTCCTGACTTTGAATTGTAAATAACATCTAATGCCTACTAATTGATGTGTTCCACTCCTCAGCTGGAGGTTCCGAAGCAGTTGTTTGACCCAAATGTATTCAATGCCTGGATGGTTCTCTTCCTGAATATTCTAGAGAAGCCTGTCCCTGTGGAAGGACAACCTGCTGATTTTGAGCTGAGAAAATCGTGGGGTTGGTGGAAAGTTAAGAAGTGGACAGTTCACATATTAAACCGCCTTTATACTCGGTATACACTTTTGGGCATATGACTGAAATAAACTGATGTATCATGAGCCTTGTTTGAAATATGGACTTGTAAAAGTTAATCAAAATAATAGAAAGAAGTGTATAATCTATAGTTGTGGTTGTATGCTTGTAGCTTTTATTTATATGTACAATAAGTATAAATTACAATCAATTGATGTGACATGATGTATCATAAGCCCAATTCTTTGGTATAACTTGATTCAAATTGATACTTTTGCATTTTTCAAGGTTTGGGGATGTAAAGCTTCAAAACCCAGATAACAAAGCCTTTGCCCAAATGTTCCAGAAGAATTACGCGGGGAAGATTTTGGAGTGCCATCTAAATTTGTTGAATGTGATTCGTGTTGGTGGCTATTTGCCTGATAGAGTAATTAATCTTATTCTGCAATATCTCAGTAATAGGTAAGTGCAATAATTCTATTAACGGTTGATGCTAGCATCTTCTCAGTTAGTTAGTTTAAAAATGTGTACCTCGTGTTCTGCAATGTGGTCGCTAGTAAACCTATTATACTTATTTTTCAATAATCTAAAGAAAACCTTTAAATGTTTTTTGAGTGAAGTTCACCATACTGTATTGGGTCTTATTATTATCACCATATTGGATGGGATAATATTAATAAGATTGCAGTAAGACAGTTCTCTGTCATCACCTTAGGATTGCAAATGAACAAAGAATTGTAAGAGTAACTTAAGTTATGGGAATCTATTCCTTCCCTTCAGAATATATATATTTAACAGTCTGGTTTGGTGGGGAAACTGAATACCTGTATTGTCCATATCTGTTGTTTACTGAACCTGAGAAAAGATGATGTATGTTGAACAATTTGATATCCAAAATTTCTCAGGAATCATTCTTTATAGAAAAATTAGTTTTTTCTTGTAAGGCTAATATATGTGCTTTCTGGATCTATTTTTCCCCCAATGCTTGTCTTGATTTTGTTGTTGATCATTTTGCAGCATTTCAAAAACTAATATGTACAGTCAGCTGCAGCCAAGACTCGATGTTGTTCTTTTTGAGATTATCTTTCCGCTTATGTGCTTCAGTGACAATGATCAACGGCTTTGGGATGAAGACCCACATGAATATGTGAGGAAGGGCTATGGTCTGTTGAGAATCCCGTCTTACATTTCTCGTGTATTGTTTGAACTCCTAAATAGAGTTGGACACATCTAATTGTTTGTTCATGTCTCTAGACATAATCGAGGATTTATATAGCCCAAGAACTGCCGCAATGGATTTTGTGAGTGAGCTTGTCAGGAAACGGGGAAAGGAGAATCTCCAGAAGTTCTTATTATTTATTGTAGAGATCTTTAAGAGGTATGTATATGTATCATCTCGTTTACCACAACTTGTTTAATTAAATAACTTGAAGATATCTTTTTGATCCACTCATGACCATATATTATTAGGTACGATGAGGCAACAGCAGAATATAAGCCTTATAGACAGAAAGATGGGGCACTTCTTGCCATTGGAGCATTGTGTGATAAGTTAAAGCAGACAGAACCATACAAATCTGAGCTGGAACGCATGCTTGTACAACATGTGTTCCCTGAGTTCAAGAGTCCTGTGGGGCATCTTAGGGCTAAGGTACTTTGTCTTGAATAGTATTGTTGTCACACACATAGGTACATGTTCCTTATAGATGCTGTGTTTCCATTTCCAATTTCCGTTTTCTAATGTTACGGAATGTGTTTCGAGAATGCATGAGTTTGCAAGTGGAAATTAAGAGTATCTTCATATGATTTTTTCAAACAATCTTTTGTGTATATAGCAATTACAAGTTGTTGGTGGGGTCCATTTTCATCATTTTAACTTGGATGTAAAATATAACATGGATACGATGACATAGGTTGTGTGTCCCATTAGATAAATGTCATGTTATTTTAGTAAGAGAGTGGAGGCAGTGGTGGGGCCTACAATTTGGAAGATGATTTGACGTGGCAAATGAAAATTGTAAATGGTGATTTCAATGAAAAAATTTAAAGACAAACAAGAATACAAGATTTTATTTGTATGATTGGTTGGAAAATGGCAACAGGTAGTTGGAAAGAAGAACAAAAAGGGCATTAAGTTCACAGCATCCCTTTTTCTGAGTTCTAATTGAAACATGGATAATATATGTGTTCCATAGTCTGTTTAGTGTTAAATGATCATACCACTATTTCATGCCTGCTATAGTCAGCTAAGGGAGATTTTTGTATTTCAACATCTTCTGCAGTCTTGATATGTTATTTATCCATGATGGGATTATTATTATTTTTTTCTTCCCGCCATGTTTTTATGCATTGTTGTATTTCTTTCCAACAATACTGGATTTCAGGCAGCTTGGGTTGCAGGGCAATATGCACATATTAATTTTTCTGATCCCAATAACTTCCGAGGAGCATTGCACAGTGTTGTTGCTGGAATGCGTGACCCAGAACTTCCTGTTCGTGTTGATTCTGTATTTGCTTTGCGCTCTTTTGTGGAAGCCTGCAATGGTGCAGTTTTCCTTGCTTTATGTCTCTTTTTATTGCTGTAGAAATTTAATGTTACACAAATGCCTGACCAATCATTATTCTGTTATACAGATTTGGATGAAATCCGACCAATTCTTCCACAACTACTCGATGGTTTGTGAAATTCCCTTCCACTTTGCTCTTTGCTTATTGCACCATTCTAACTGGATTTTCTTTACTTTTAAAATAATGTTTTAGAGTTTTTCAAACTTATGAACGAAGTGGAGAATGAAGATCTTGTGTTTACTCTTGAGACAATAGTAGACAAGTTTGGAGAGGAGATGGCTCCCTATGCTCTCGGATTGTGCCAGAATTTGGTAGGACTAATCTACTAACATAGGACATTTTTAACTTACTGTTTTTTGTTATCTTTGGAATCACCAACTTTGATTTTCAGGCTGCAGCATTTTGGAAGTGCATGAATACTGCTGAAGCGGATGAGGAAGGTGATGATCCTGGTGCTTTAGCTGCTGTTGGTTGTTTGCGTGCTATAAGCACAATCCTTGAGTCAGTCAGCAGACTGCCTCATCTCTTCGCACATATTGAGCCAACTTTATTGCCGATAATGTCGAGGATGCTGACTACAGATGGACAAGGTGGCTGCCTTCTAACTTTGTTGTGGAGATTCATGTTTCAACAGAAATATTTAATGATTGTTAAAAGCTGTAGGCAGTTCTATAGTGGATGCATATTCAGCTAAACCACACAGGAGTTAAGAAAAATTCGCTATCTTGACGTTTCAGTTATTCAGTCATCATTATATCAATATTCTTATTGTGCGTGTGATTTTTAGGGTGAATTTTGGAGTTTGATATTGGAGAGATGCCTGATTGCTAAACTAAATTATATCTATTAGCTATGCCCAAGCATGAATTTTGCTTATGTTTTGTATTGAGTATATTCAAGCGATCAGATGCTTATTGCCTTCTGATCCAGGATTTGGTAACTGTTGTCTCTTGAGTAGGTGTCATGGTTGGGGAAGCATTTGGTAAAGAATCTTATAGTGGAAGATTTGTAAAATGATTGATGTTGAAAAGAGAGCTAAACTTCTGAGTACTTCAGTGATATTCTTGTTTGCTTCTGACAACTATGTAATCTTGCAGAGGTTTTTGAGGAAGTCTTGGAGATTGTCTCTTATATGACATTTTTCTCACCTACGATATCCTTGGAAATGTGGAGTCTTTGGCCATTAATGATGGAAGATCTGGCTGATTGGGCAATTGATTTTTTCCCAAGTATGTTGCTATAATTTAACCTTTAAATTTCTTATGACCACATTGCCTTCTATTTTTGCATTTGATTTTGCTTGTTTGGTTTGTTTATTTTACCTTTCGATGAATATGATAAAATTTTGAAGCATTAATGGTGAGATTATTATAATTGTGATCCACATCATGCTTAGCTTAGCCATCTCTGGTCCTGGTTTTGGAAGTTCTATCCTGTGCACGTCTACTCATACTACTTGAAATTGAACCCTTGAAATTTATTCCGGTGTTCCTACCTATATATTACAAATTAGCCAGCCCAGTTTCGAGTGACCACTGTGAGGTTTGGTTCTTGATTTAACTACCTTTTTTATATTGATCATGTTTTTGTTGATCTCTACACTTGTTATTTATCAGTAAACTTAGATTTTTTTTTTTAAAATTCTTTTATCCCCTGCATTTTGTTTTCTGGTCCTATGGATTATGCACGAAATGTACTGGCATCAGTTTTGTTTGAATATTTTGACCTGTAGGTGTCATAGGTATTGATCTCTAGCATGTAGTGCCTAACCAGGTTACTTTTTACTTGCAAACTTATTTTAATCCTGGGAAAATGTGATTCTATTCTTAGAGAAGGCTTTCATTTATTTAATCCTGTATGCTAGCGGTCTTGTGTTGTTATTAGACTATCAAACTTTAGATTTCAAAGTACCTGACCATATCTGCATTTTAAATATTAGAGAGGGCTTTCATTTATTGAATCCTGTATGCTTGCAGTCTTGTGTTGCTATTGAACTATTAAACTTTAGATTTCAAAGTATCTGACCATATCTGCATTTTAGTTGAGATGCCTTACTAGTGTTGTACATTTGTTGGATTATGCTGTTGGTGCTGTGAAAGTGATTTACAGTTTTATTTGTGCTACTAATTTGGTTATTAAAAATGTCGGATTACGTTTGTTCTTGGAAGTTGTTGTTTTAGCTTCGTAATATCTCTCATGCCTGTCAAATGTTCAGATATCTTGGTGCCTTTAGATAACTATATATCCAGAAGCACTGCACATTTTCTTACATGCAAGGAGCCAGATTATCAGCAGAGCCTTTGGAACATGATTTCGTCTGTGAGTGGACTTTGTCGTATTATGAGTCTAGTTAGACGAATCTGTTGAAATGTTTTAGCTAATGTTCGTGTTACTCACAGGTGATGGGTGACAAAAATCTGGAGGATGGTGATATTGAGCCGGCACCCAAGCTCATTCAAGTGGTATTCCAAAACTGTAGGGGTCAGGTTGATCACTGGGTTGAGCCGTACTTGAGAATCACTATGGAGCGTTTGCGTCGCACTGAGAGACCTTATTTAAAATGCCTCTTGATGGAAGTGGTAAGCAACTAATGTTTCCTTGCATTCCCTAGCTAAACTTTGTCACTGGAATAGAAATTTGGAACTACTGTTGTGGAGCTGTGCCACCTTGCTAAAACTTAGTTTCTTTGAGCAAAATGTAATTTACAATGTTTATTTTTTTCGAGTACCTTTGTAGACACATGTTTCATCTATATGCGTTAGCGATTTGTTTGTATGATACCATTTTTTCCACTTTTTGCTGGTTATACTGGGAAAAAATGTGAAGCTTTTACTAGTTCAGGATGGAGTAGAATTTATTTGAAATTATTAATGGTATATCTTTATGTGGAAAGTCGTTATCTTGCTCGAGGATTATGTCACTTCACTAAGGAGATGCTGGATTCCTAGATTACACAGTAGCAGATGCTTAGTCCCTTTCACTGAAAGCTGTGCAGTTGCTTGAACTCGGTTCAAACTTGTTTTCATTCGTGATTCAATATCAAATTTGCTTGTGGATTATGGTACTTTTCTGGGAGGAGATGCTTGATCTCTAGATTACACGGTAGTTGATGTCTAGTCGCTTTCATTAAGAAGAGCTGTTCAGTTGCTTGTACGCAGTTGTTTTAATAAGTGATTCCATATCAAATTTGTCTGTTAAGTTGGCGTTTCTTGCTCGATTCCGATCTTTTGTACACATCTGCTTAGAATTGAACAATCTCGACACATTGTTGTTTATCCATTGGAAGAGGTTAGTACAGTTAATTCAGTCTTGGGTCATCGGCAGCTGGTATGAACTGGAAAGGTTCTTAGGTAAAGGTATTGCTATGAAATGTATTTTTAGTTCTTCCTGAGGATATATATGTGGATGATTCCCCTTCCTAGACAACGTGGTCGTATGTGTGCAACATAGACTGGTTCGATTGTATTCTGGCTTTGGCTTGTTCCTGTCGGTGCATGTATCCATGACTCTTATTCTGTGTACATAGGCATGAGTTTTCTCACTTTTCGATCAACTTAAGCGTTACATGCAAGTTGGTTTGTGCTCATTTTTTGGGTAATCGAAAGACTGGAAGGATTACTGATTTTGCATGAGGGACTGAGTGTTGCAGTATTCTTGATGACTATTGCAGTGCATTTTTCTATAACCTTGTTGAAACTTGTGGTTTGTTGAGAACTGGAAAATGAAACGAGGTGATTTTGGCAGGTTGCTGATGCCCTGTATTACAATGCATCGTTGACACTCAACATACTGCAAAAGCTTAATGTCGCAACAGAAGTTTTCAACCTCTGGTTCCAGATGTTGCAACAAACTAAAAAGAGTGGAAAACGTGCTAACTTTAAGAGGTATCTGTTTAATTTGCTTGAATTTGTTATTTTCCTCGTCTCTGGTAAAATTACATGCTTATGGTTTATCGCACATTTTTGTTTACAGGGAACAGGATAAAAAGGTATGCTGCTTGGGCTTGACATCATTGCTCCCTCTCTCTGCTGATCAGCTTCCGGGAGAAGCATTGGAGCGTGTTTTCAAGTCTACTCTTGACCTGCTTGTCGCCTATAAGGATCAGTTGGCAGGTCAGCTGCATCTCCGTCGCATATCTATGAAACAGTTGTCCGATGAAAGTCTTGCGTCTTGGTTACTATGTTGGTTATTGTACTTGTTTAGAATGTGTGTTTATTTACGCTTTAATTTCAAGCAGAATCTGCAAAGGAGGAAGAGGGTGAAGATGATGATGACATGGACAATTTTCAAACTGAGGATGAGGATGATGATGAAGTTGATTCCGACAAGGATATGGGGTTAGATGCAGAGGATGGAGATGAAGCTGAGAGTGCTAAACTTCAGAAATTGGCTGCTAGGGTCAGTATTATCCTTTAACAGACTTCAAACAATGATGATACGAAGTGTTCTATAGGATGTTGGGAGTTAGAACATAGCAAAATGAAATTCCTGAGTTGCATATAGTTTTTTTCCAGTTCAGAGGCATCTACAGTGACAGTACTCAGCATGTGTTTGTAACTCAATTTTTTTTTTTTTTTTTTTTNAAATTTTTTTTTTTTTTTTTTTCTTTTCTTTCAATAATCCTGGATGTCTTGAGCACACTATTAGAAGAAGACTAGCCTGGTTCCACTATCATTACAGAGGGAGACCTAATATACATTGGAGATTCTTGAATCATTGTGCTTTTATTATCCATTTGTACTACATGCCTTTATGAATCTATGATGATGATGCAGGCCAAGGCTTTCCGTAGCACTGAATTCGATGATGATGACTCGGATGATGATTTCAGTGATGATGAAGAGTTGCAATCTCCCATTGATGATATTGATCCATTTATTTTCTTTGTCGACACTGTCAAAGGTATGTTTGTAATTCGTCACTCTTTGAACCCTTGATTGAGTTTAGTTAGTACTAATGTATCTTGTTAAACTGTTTCCTAATCTGCCCTCCAATTATATCTTGTAGCTTTGCAAGCATCCGATCCAGTTAGATTCCAGAACTTGACGCAGACACTTGATTTCCATTATCAAGCTCTCGCCAATGGTGTTGCTCAGCATGCTGAACAAAGGAGAGTAGAGATTGAGAAGGAAAAATTAGCCAAGGCCACAGAACCAGCTGCAGCTGTCTCGTGATTTTATGAATCCCTGGTCTGAATTCTTTGGTTTGCCAGAATGTTGAGAAGCATTTTTTTTTTGGTGCGAGTCACTCAAATGGTCTTTGGTGGTCAAGTTGTATATGTTCATGCAGGTCCCAGCATTTATTGCAGTTTTCTTTGTCCAAAGATAGGGATTTTAATTAGGAAATGGGGTTCCCAACCTGATGCTCAGGTGCAGTTGAAATGGGGTTCCCAACCTGATGCTCAGGTGCAGTTGACATTCTTTTTGTCAGTGTTTATTGGTTCTTCTATACCGGAAGATTCCATTTTCCAGTTCATCAGTTCATGCAGGTTTCTTCCTGCAGTTGTACCATTTTTTATACAAACAGAAAGTTTCATGTGAAGGTAAAGGTTACATACTGCCGAGATACTCCTGTCGAGTTTTGCAGGGGGTGAAATTCATCATTGGTTTGTGATGCATCCTAGTATGTAGAGGTTG
>BKCP01001002.1:1000097-1025645 GCA_008636005.1 Striga asiatica | reverse complement strand
CCCCCTGATTTTTTTTTAAAAAAAAATCAATAATATATATATAAAGAAAATACTATAAAATATTTATAGAAATTTTAAAAAAAATATACAATATATTAATAATTAAAACTTACTTTCTATGTTGTTTTAATTTAAATTAATAATATTCTTTATTTATTAAAAAATGTACTAACAATTCTTATGTTTTAATTTCTAGATAATTTTTTTAAAATATTTATAATGATTTACTCTTTCAGCCTCCTAATTGTAAATCGATTTAGTAATTTATAAAACTCAATATTTAGTTGGACTGTTACATTTTTTAATGTTGATTTTTGTACTTTTTTTGTGTAATCACATGTTTTTAAATTTATTTATTTTCTTGTTTGAAAATGTTCATATGATAAGCTCTCATCAACAAAAATGCTATGTAATGTGCTGCAAAAATTCAATTTAAATCAATTTTTCATTAAAAAAAAAAATTATTTTTCCATAATCTATAGATGTTGAACTTAAGGTAAAAATACATGAAATCTCATACCTTTTTCAGTTTATTTTTAGAAGTTTGGGATTCTAAGTTTTGAAAAATTTGATGGTACATATCGATATATATATGTATAGTAAATACATTTTTGTATGAAATGGATGAAGGAATTTATAATCAGATAATATAAATTCAATAACAATTATCCTAGAACATACTTTAATTCTAGGAAAATCAACATCGCTCTAGATCTGAAAGATTATTAGAAATACCTAGATCCATTGAGTTTCTTTTGCGGAACACGAACTCGATTGATTAATGGGATCAACTGGTATTATGGTCTTCCTCACCTAAATCGCCTTATTCCTTTGATGGGACCAACGTCTTCTTTCAGATGGGGAGAAGAGAAAACTGTTTGATTTAGTATATTGGAGACCATAACCAAGAGGGTCTTTATATACTATTAGGGTAGGTTACCCATTATCACCTAACCCTAATAATACTAGGTATCCACTCAATCAGCCCATATCAATTTACGTAGCCCATGGAGTCTACTTTATTTAGATAACTTAATTGAGTCCATTAATTAATTGAATAGCTAATATAATTGTATATAATATGTTGCCCATAATTAGATTATATATAGGAAATAAAATATTTCCTAACAATCTCCCACTTGGGCTACATATTATTTTCAGAGCAATTATATTAATTCCTTAGTTGCGCATCTTTATGCTATTCACTCAGACCACCTTAAACAATCTGGTCCATCTCATATACTAGCAATGGAACTACCGCGACTTTCACCACATTTCAAATCGTGGTTAAACCCCAAAAATCACCATACTAGTACACTCAATGACATAGATCAAATATGGTGAGTGGCATGGAAATTACATGCAATGTGATCTTTATCATGTCTATTTCCAACTGGTCCATCTTTATTCTTTCCATAATGTAAAATGTCACAATATGGAAAAATAACTTAAGCGAGTTCAAAGTTAAATCAAAACCATCAACTTTATTCCGCAGAAAACTAAATAATCCATACTGAAGTTCAACACATAGAACATAAACTCCCACTAAACTAGGCAACATCCAAAACAACACCCATATGAGCAGTATGCTCATGAAACATTTTAGGTGTTAATGCCTTAGTTAGTGGATCTGCTAGCATACTGTCTGTTCCTATGTGTTCTATAAAAATTTGCTTATTTTGAACTCTCTCCTTAACAACAAGAAACTTTATGTCAATGAATTTTGACTTCGTAGAACTTCTGTTGTTATTGGAGTAAAGCACGGCTGAATTATTGTCATAATATATCCTTAGCGGCCTCTCAATGCCATCCACTACATGCAGCCCAGTGACGAAATTCACAGTCATATTGCATGATTGGACTTTTTGTAACAAGCAATGAACTCCGCCGCCATGGTAGAGGAGGCTACGAGAGTCTGTTTTGTAGACCTCCAAGAAATAGCCCCTCCAGCCAGCGTAATCACATATCCTGATGTGGAGCGCTTGCTATCTTGACATCCAGCAAAATCGGAGTCAGAGTATCCAACGATCTCCAAGCTCTCCGACCTCCGATAAGTGAGCATGTAAGCCATAGTTCTCCTTAGATAACGCATTACGCGTTTGGTTGCTTTCCAGTGTTGCTCTCCCGAATTGCTCAAATATCTGCCTAAAACTCCCACTATAAATGCTATATCGCGACGAGTACAAACTTGAGCATACATAAGACTTTCTACTGATGACGCATAAGGAATCGTTTGCATCTCAGATTTCTCATGATCATTATTGGCACACTGTTTGAGACTGAATTTCTCTCCCTTAGACACAGGGGTGTCAAGTGGTTTGCTACCTTTCATGCCGAATCTTCCCAAAACCATGTCGATATAGCTCTTTTGTGATGATCCAATAATACCTTGAGAGCGATCTCTTAGTATTTGGATCCCTAATACAATAGAGACGTCACTAAGATCTTTCATTTCGAATTTCTTCGTCAGAAATCTCTTAGTTTCGTGCAATAAGCCTATATCATTACTCGCAAGAAGAATATCATCGACATATAAAACCAAAAAGACATTTTTACTCCCACTGAACTTATAGTATACACAGTCGTCAACAACATTTACCTCGAAGCCAAAAAAGGTGATGACTTGATGAAACTTATGATACCATTGACGAGATGCCTGCTTAAAACCGTAGATGGATTTCTTTAGTTTGCATACCATAGACTTTGGGTCTCCAGACACAAAGTTGTCAGGCTGCTTCATATAAATTGTTTCCTCAATATCACCATTGAGAAAAGCGGTCTGTACATCCATCTAGTGTAGCTCTAAATCAAAATGAGCTACAAGTGCCATAATGGTCCTAAAAGAGTCTTTCGACGAAACCGGAGAGAAAGTCTCTTTGTAGTCAACGCCTTCTCTTTGAGTAAAACCTTTTGTGACTAGACGAGCCTTATACCTTTCGATATTGCCTTGAGAATCCCTTTTGGTTTTAAATATCCATTTACAACCAATAGATTTCGCACCTTTAGGCAATTCGACAAGATCCCAAACTCCATTGTCACTCATAGACTTTATCTCATCATTCATGGCGTCAATCCACTTTTGAGAGTTAGAACTACGCATGGCTTGACCAATTGTGACCGGGTCATCCTCAGTCAAACCAACGCCATCCTCATGTTCTTGGAGAAATACTATATAGTCATCCGAAATAGCATTTCTCCTCTCTTTAGTGGATCTTCTTAGTGGCACCTCTTGAAGGTTTTGAGTTTGATCCACAACCATTGGAGGAATGATCTCAATGTTTTCAACAGGAGTCTCAACATTGTTCTCAATTACCGGAGTTGTATCTGGAACAACGATAGGTAAAAAAACCAAATCATTATCAACTCTGGATTCTTCCTCAAAGACAACATTCCTTATGACCTCTTCCCTCCCAAACTCAATATCCTCAAGAAATTTGGCATTTCCCATCTCGAAAAAAGTTCTTGATGTGGGGTGGTAAAATTTATATCCCCGTGAGTGCTCAGAGTAACCAACAAAATAACAACTAACTGTTCTTGAGTCCAGTTTTCCTTCATGCGGCCTATAAGGTCGCGCCTCAGCTAGACAACCCCATATGTGCAAGTGCCTAATGCTAGGTTTCTTGTTTATCCAGAGTTCGTAAGGGGTTTATAATTGATTTACTTGGTACTCGATCGAGAATATACACTGCGGTCTTTAATGCTTCTCCCCTAAGTGACTCTGGCAAAGAAGAATGACTAATCATACTTCTTACCATATCCTTAAGAGTTCGATTTCGTCGTTCGGCAACGCCATTCATTCGAGGTGACCCAGACATTGTGTATTGCGGAACGATTCCACACTCTTTGAGGAAAAGTGCAAAGGGTCCTGGACGTTGTTCTCCTGATCCATCAAATCGACCGTAATATTCACCTCCACAATCCGATCTAGTAGCCTTAATTTTCTTCCGAAGTTGAAGTTCTACTTCAGCTTTGAAAGACTTGAAAACATCCAATGATTGGGATTTCTCATGAATCAAATATAGACAGCCAAAACGAGAGTAATCGTCTATGAACGTAATGAAATAGCATTGTCTATTCCAAGAAGCCGTAGGGAAAGGACCGCATATGTCTGTGTGAATAAGTTCTAAGACTTCCTTAGTTCGTTGGGCTCCTAATTTCCTCATATTAGTTTGTTTTCCTTTGATACATTCAATACAAACTTAAAAGTCTGCAAGATCTAAGGGATCGAGGATTCCATCAGATATAAGCCTTTGTATTCTTTGTTTAGATATATGGCCTAATCTCTTATGCCATAAAATGGCAGAATCCCTATAAAATTTTCTCTTTGTACCTCTTGAAGAAGTTTGCAGAATGACATTATTGGAACTTACAAGACCAAGCATATAAAGATTATCAATTAAAGAGCCATCATTAATAAAATTAGAATTGTGAAAGAGACTAACTTTATTATTTCCAAAAGACGAGGAAAAACCCAGTTTATCCAAAGCAGAAATAGAAACCAAATTCCGTCTAAATGACGGTACGACAAATGTCTCAAACAAATCTAAATAACAACCACTCTTTAAATGCAATCTAAAGGTTCCAATAGCCTCTAGTGCAACTTTATTGCCATTTCCCACAAAGATGAATCTTTCAACATCACTTGGCAACCGGCTCCATAGGCAACCCTGCAAAGACATACTTATATGAGTAGTAGCTCCCGAATCTACCCACCAAGTAGTATCTTTAGGTACAAAGGATAAAGTAACTTCAGAAAAAACTAAAGTTAGAGATATACCCTTCTTAACACGCCATGCAGCGTACTTGGAGCAATCTTTCTTTATATACCCCGACTTTTTGCAGAAGTAGCATGTCGATTCTTCAGGTTCTATCTTTTGCTTCTTCTGCGTTGAAGCAGCAACCATAGTGACCTTAGGTCCCTTTCTCTTCTTTTGCTTTGAGCATTCGAGGCCAAATGAGCACTTTCAACCCTATCTCTCTGCACGTTCTCTTCCTCTTGCACATAGTGAGATATAAGCTCATTAAGGGACCATTTGTCCTTTTGAGTGTTATAACTCACTTTGAATTGCCCAAAGTGTGCAGGGAGAGAGATCAAAACCAAGTGCACGAGCAATTCCTGAGAAAGCTCTAACTTTAGTGCCTTAAGTTTTGATGCGAAATTGGACATTTCCATAATGTACTCTCTTATGTTGCCTTTGCCTTTGTACCTCATGGAAACGAGTTTAGCCAAAAGACTACTCGTCTCCGCTTTTTCATTTTTGGCAAATTATTGCTCAACAGCCTCAAGGAACAGTTTGGCACTCTCGCTCTCAGCAATAGAGCCCCGAAACGCTTCCCGAATGGAGCGCTTCATGATCATCATGCACATTCGGTTTGAGCGATCCCACTTTTCAATTTTAACCTCATTCGGGTTTTTAGCCGTAGCAATGGGGCGCTCAGACTGAAGTGCCAGATCCAAATCCATACAACCGAGAACAATTTCAACGGTTTCTTTCCAATTCTTAAAATTCGTCCCATTAAGCAATGGGATGTTGTTAATTTGAGCAGAAACATTTGGAGTTGTAGCAACTAAAACAATATAGAACAATATAAGCATACTCACAAAATATTCATTACATAAAATAAATTATGCACGAACAAATAATACAAATTGAGGACCTATCTCAAGACACCTAGCGCAACATTAATCTCGTCTATGGACAGAAAATTAACTGCAGTGATAATTTTGGTGTAACAATCAAGTATTGGTAATAAGTTCTGTCAAACAAAAGTCTATCTATGGACCGATTAGTGTTCACATGAAAATACTGTAAAATTATCACATACTTATCTGTTAGTGTTATATACTGAAAGTTTGGCTTTGCATGTTATTACACATTTGTCCTTTATGAATAAGAATCGTGTTAGATTAAACAAGTTCTACGTTCTGTTGTTCTGCACTTAGATAGGGTGGATCGTCATCGGGCGAACCGAAGATCACTCTATCAGTCACTTGCGAACAAGAATAGTTGTTCACAACCTAGATGGACATGAACACCCCATCCGAACGGTTGTAGTGTCAACTGTACAATTTGTCTTGACTGATTAGTTGCACTAGTACATTTATGTATTGAACAGGATCCCAGAGAGGAGAAGTTCATTTTATACTGATCGTCGTAAATGAACTAGGCCTCGGTTAATTACTGCGTTTTCTTAACCCGTAAGATATTAAACAGGCATATATATATAATATATATTACTTTGATTCACATGGTTGAGGTTCAGTTCGCTGGATTAAAATTCCTACTATTTTGGGTAATATTATTACATATAGGACGCGCTGTTAGGATATTTACGGTCACCATGTGCGTTAGTTTGATGATGTGCCCGGAGTGAGTTCATGAAGGATTGTTATGCTAAACCCTGCAGGTGGATTAAGTTCCGGCATAATAAGAATGTGATGAACGAGCGCTAGCTTCGGTGAAATAATAATAAATTAATTAATTCTTGATTATCAGTAATCGAATTAATTAATGGACATTATATCTTAAACGTGGGGAGGTAAATCGAGTAATTATTATTGGAGTCTCAAATCTAATTTGGGCTAGGAAAAGGGAGTGCAATAATATAATGTTGATGACCCATTAATATTATTTAATTAATTAGAGGAGTGAGCTTGACCCACAGTTAGTCTAATTAATTAAGGAACCTTTTTTCTAATCTCCTAAGGGTCCCTACTGTAGCTCTATATATACATCATTAAGCTCATGAGAAGAGAACTGAATTCCTATTCTAATGTGAGACACGCCCCACGTCTCTCTCTCTCTAGATCTCATTCGAGCTTTATCTTCTTCTTGTTGCTCCACTGGTACAAGTTGAAGAAGGGTGTATTGAGTAATACAGTAAAAGATCTATAGGTAAACTGAGACGAAATATATTTTGTCCTACAGAACTAACCGAAGGTCCGATTGAGACGCACAGCATACCCAGACGACCGTCTCGACGAGAGCTTTCCATCGCCGCTGAGATCGCCAGATTCCGATACTACACGCGCCCTCACTCGCCACCGGAATCCATCTAACTGCAAGATTTGTTTTCATCTTTTTGCACCCGTTTGATCCGGTTTTGATCTGATCTTGTTCGTGTAACCCAAAACATGATTTGCGGTCAATCATTTATGGTCAACTGTTCGTGGTCAACCAGATCTACATAAATTTTAAGCCGTAAGTTCTCTACGTCATACCTTTAGATCCGTTGCGCATAGGTTTACGTTTGCTATTGAATTCGTGACTTGTACATAACGAGATCCTCACAGATCCCAACATTATCATCACATGTGTGTAATTATTTGGCTAAATTGTGTCTACCTATGGGCTGATCACAGAACGCATAAATAATAACACACGACATCTATGTAATTTTAATAAAATCGCTCTCTACACACAGAGGTTGATATGGCAGCATCATGCTTTGATTGATTAGATTAAAACTCACCAGACCAATTAAGCTTAATTGAACACATAAAAAATCTCCCTAATTTAATTTAGATAAAAGTCTATGAACAAAAGTAGACTTTTATTTATCCAAAACAAGATTGTAAAGGTCCCAAGTTCCTTTACAGCAGATAAAACTAATTATCATAATCAAATAAATCACGAAGGCATTTATTTAGATAATCAACAGCATACGGTGAACACATATATTATCAGGATCAAATAAATCATGTAGGTAGACCCTTAAACCAATTTGTTGATCATACAAAACAACAACAATGAAGATNACCCCATGGCCTATTGATGTGCCTTCTCAAGAATAAATTGCACAACCTAGCAGTAGCACTAACAAAGGCCCACAGATTGTTGATGAATTTTATTTTCAAAACCCAAACATTGTGAATTGAAATTCGCGAACAGAAAACAGCGAACAATTCATAAATCTCCTGTCAATTCATCAAAAGACACGCCGAATACAATTACACAAAAACAGGGCATGAATGTTGATGTAAGATTCAAACCAAATACAAACTTTGACTTTAATTTAATTAAATCAAAACATCAGTGTATATACAAAGATATACAAATAATCCAGATCTAGCAGTCGATTACCGCTCTGATACCACTTGAAGGAATTTATAATCAGATAATATAAATTCAATAACAATTATCCTAGAACATGCTTTAATTCTAGGAAAATCAACATCGTTCTAGATCTGAAGGATTATTAGAAATACTTGGATCCATTGAGTTTCTTTTGCGGAACACGAACTCGATTGATTAATGGGATCAACTGGTATTATGGTCTTCCTCAACTAAATCGCCTTATTCCTTTGATGGGACCGGCGTCTTCTTTCAGATGGGGAGAAGAAAAAACTGTTTGATTTAGTATATTGGGGACCATAACCAAGAGGGTCTTTATATACTATTAAGGTAGGTCACATAACCCTAATAATACTAAGTATCCACTCAATCAACCTATATCAATTTACGTAGCCCATAGACTCTACTTTATTTAGATCACTTAATTGAGTCCATTAATTAATTGAATAGCTAATATAATTGTATATAATATGTTGCCCATAATTGGATTATATATAGGAAATAAAATATTTCCTAACAATGGGCGTTTCAACTTAAACTACAAGCTCGTTATAACATTTAAAATCGAAGCTCCCGATTGAAATTCCTAGATCCGTCACTAATTGTGACACGTGACATTTTCATCTATTCTTTTTTTTTTTTTTCTGAAAAATAATCATTACTAGGAACTTACATTGTAATAGCCCAGTTCTATCATTAATAAAAGTGACCGTTTTAGTTCCAAGTTTGAACTATTTCCTTTTATTAATATTGCTCGTCTTGAGTTCCGAGCCCAGTTATACAGCTATTCAATTTCAGTTATTAATTTCGGTCTATTTAGAACTGGACTTTATTCAGTCAGAATTAATCATTTCAAGTTGACGAATAATCGAAACCGAGTAGGTTTCGATAAATCGTCCATGTCAAGCCGTGTTCGGAACCAAGTATGTTCGGTCACGAGTCTCGCGCCTAGCCAAGTCTCGAGCCCTAGTAGTCCCGAGTCTTGATCAAGCCTAGTCGCTTGTAGCCTTACTTAGAATTTTTCTAAGTATGAGTTGATCATTATCGAGCCCTAGAACCAAGTGTTCCCTCGGCCTAAGAAAAATCTCGTACCTAGCTCGTGCTCGGGTCCAAGCCACTCGGCCCAAGGTTCGCGAGCCGAGGCCCAAGACATAGCCGAGTGATGATGGCATATTTTGCTAAGTGTTGTGACTCTTAAGTCCAGCCTTAGCCAAGTGTTAGCCTCGACCCAAGTGATGCCGAGCCCAAGCAAGAGCCGCGCCAAGCTCGCGCGTCTAGCCCATGTGCGAGTGCATAGTCGCGCCTCGTCATGGCCGAGCCTTGTGCTATGTATAGCCGAGCATTGAGGATATTTTTCTAAGTATTTTGCCATCAAGTTCAGTCATTATTCAGCCTTAGAAGTGTAGTAGTCCTCGGCCCAAGGGTGTGGCATTCCAGCCTGTGCCGTGACAAGGGTCGCGCCCATCCCATGCACGAGCCATGTAATATCCCATTCAGTAATTAATAAAAGTAATTATTCTAAGTATGAACTAATTACTTTTATTAATGCTCGTTCTTAGTTTCGAGTCAGTTATTAAGATATTCAGTTAAATATTCGACTTTAAGTCGAAAGTATTCTCGGTTCAATATTATTCAGTAATCGAGCCAGTTTACTAATTAATTCTTGTCCGTTAATTTTAAAAATGGACTTCATAGGTTGGGAATTAATTATTTTAAGTTGATGAGTTAATTTAAGTCGAGAATATTTCGAGAAATCGTCGAAGGCGAGTCTTGAATGGAATTGAATTATTTTAACTCGATCAATATTTAGCCTTATATATATATATCCTAAGAGTTTTATATAGAAATTTATTCATTAATTCATTAAAGTAGAGTTTTAAAAGAAATCTCATCTTTAACTATATTAAGTTGTGTTAGTGTTATTATTCATTATGTTAAGCTTAAGCATCAAATATTTTCAATCTAAGGAGTTTTCTTTTCGGCATTAATTATATGCTCAACTAGTCACGAGTATTGAGTCCATTTTCAAACCTTATCTTCATAGATAAGTACAAAACATTTGATTAAGTTTATCTTGTGGTCAACATTTATTATGTTTAAATATTTAAGAATTGGACATTTAGCATGATGACTAAGTTTCTCATGTTGCAATTAATTATTCTTGTAATGACAAGTGTTATTAAAATAAGAATTTAAGTGTCATAATATCAAGTCATTTTCTCATGAAGTCCAAATTGCCGTGTTTATTATGCTAGTGCCAAGCCTAATTTTCTTTGATAAGTCTAAATCAATCCATTAGTTTAGCTTATTATTAAGATTATTTTAGTCCTTGGAATAATGTTTCTTTTGGCACAAGCTTAAGAGAATAGCTAAACCACTTGTGTAAATGCTAAATGTCGTGATCAACTTTTGTGCCGAGTCCAAATTCCATAGATTTATTAATTTGAATATTTGAGTAGGTTGGTGGTCAAATTATAAATATGGCTGGATAAGCTTGCAAGGGACGCCTAAGGACCAATTCAACTTCTTAACTTGGCATTTAAGACAAACTAAAGGACAAATGTCCTTAATGGAATTAAAGAAAAAGCCACCTCACGTTTGTATATATATATTTCCGAGCCATAGCTTGGATTAATTGAAATCATTTACATAAGATTAAATGCGAGAGAGCCTGTGAGTGTAAAGAGATTATATAATCCCTAAGTGGCAGATGATAGTCGTTAAATCAAGGCCCGAGAGAGAAATTCTTGTGTCGTTTTCGAGCTCGGTGAAGGTAAACGAATTCTAATCAAACTTTTCAGTTAGTAACTGATAATTTAAGATTTATCATGTAAGAAAATCCGACTATGATTATTAATATAGTTTCAAAGTTTAAATTCGAATTTTTATTAAAAAGCATATTTAGGCCAAGTTCGTGTCTGAGGTCATATAACCGGAAATCGAGCTTTTGTCTTCCATTTTTTCTAAGTCTTAAAGAAGGTAGGAAGCCATTTTTTTTTAGTATGCTTTATAGATAATTTAAAGTGCCTTAATATGTGTCTTAATGTGCTAAAGTTTCAGCCTTTATAATTGATAATCATGCCATTAAATAAGAAGTTATGCTAGCTTGCATACATAACATAATTGTTATGTGTTGTTTGATTTTGAATTTAAGCATGCTATGTATAACCTGGTATGTTAAGCTGATTATGTCTATTTAGTGTGTAAGTGAGGAGTGTATAGAAGAAACAATTATGTCATTTGGCATAGTATAGCTTGAGTTATAAATTTTTGAAGTTAAGCATGCAAGTTGAATTTTATGTTGTTTATTTCAGCTGTGACTTTAAAATTGTAATAACTCGATATATACACATGATAAAATTATGAAAATTTTACGACATGCTTATATATGGGTTAAGAACATGACTGCCAAATTTCATGATTTTATGTTGAGAAATGAACGAGTTAAAATATTTATATGGCATACATGTCAAGATGATTTTATATACAAGAATATTCAGTATATGGTTGAGTTTTTAAAATGGAATTTTTAGAAAAAAATTCTTATATGAGTGATGAGAAATTTGACCAAGTTTCAGCTCAATATGTTGAGTATGTGATTTTATAAAAATTGTTTTAAATCTCACATATTAAGAACATGATGAGAAAGTTTAGTATGATATGATTATTTTCACTTTCAAGATAATTAAGTGAAAAATAAGTCAATATCTAAATTTTGAGAAGTATGATGTATGATGAATTAAGTACTTGATTGAGTGAAAGATCAAGTTAAGATGAGTTTATAAACCATGATGATGATAATGATGGTAAAAGTAAGTTAAGTACTTAATCAAGTATAATGTGAAATATGGTTATTTTCACATTTGAGTTATGGCATGTTATGAAACATATTGATGTTTAAGAAGATATGTTTTATAAGGTTAAGTAATTAACCTTGAGTAAAAGTAAAAAGGTGACGTTAAGTATAAACTTGAGAATAAGCAAGATAAGAATAGGATAAGTTAATAATCCTAAGAACTTATTGAGTATACGAGCATAGTACTTAGTATATTTGTCTATATTTGATTTAACTTGCAGATACAGTACCAGTACAGAACTTATTGAGTTACAAACGATTTCAAAGATGAAAAGGTGGGGACCCTGAATGGGTAGCACATTGAGTACGATATGTGATATGGGATGAGGAGACCATCAGTTGTCTCAAAAGTTATATCCCGAAGTTTAAGGTTTATTACGCTTGGGATGAGGAGGCATTAATTTGTCTCAAAGATTATATCCTAAGTTCTGATGGAGGCGAGACGGGCCCGAGAAATATCCATCAGAGTGTGCACACGTATCCGATTAACCATCGGCCAGAGAAATGAAAGTTTAAGTTTAAGTTACCGATCAGATATCGGTTTATGATTATCCATATTCGTTACTCACCCCCATGAGTTTTAGTTTCAGGTAACAGGTTAACGAGAAGGTGTGAGAAGAGCTGTGTGGTGTGGATCGTGGAAGAAAATGAAGACAAGCTTTAATGTGGACATTTATAAAGTTTGTATAATTAACCACGTTTCAAATATTTCTGCTACGCACATTAATTATTAAACTTGCATTTTAATGAATTTTAGATTTCAATTTTTTTATGAGAAATATGATGATAATATGTTAAATGCAAGTTTAAAGGAAATCTGTTTTAATAAGTCTAAAAAAAATATTAGACAACAGTTTAAAGATAAACGGATTTTCAAGAAGACGAGTTTCGTAGCATCCCGAGTAAGTGCAATTATTTCGAAAAAGTTAAAGTGATATCGAAGTAAAAGGTTGCGAAAAAGTTACTCTGATAAGCGGGGTGTTACAAGCCACATCCTTAGCTCAATGTGTTGAGTTTTCGGCCCAAGTTCTATGGCCCTATATCATGCGCATATTCTGGAGCATTATGGAGGTTAATCCAGCTTAAGCAAGCCTTAATAAAGATTAAGGAAAGTCAACAAAGATTAAGGTGTAGTGGGGTGAAGGGCATTCATTATTTTAATGCCTTGTGTAAGAGTTTGCTCCCCATTACCTCATGCTTTGACCAAGACCTGACCAAAGAACGTTTCTCCAGCCTTTTTGCTCTGCAAGATGCTCCTAAAAACCGTGCTTGTCATGCCCAAGTCCTTGCCCTAGTCCCCATGCGCATATGGCGAAATTGTCCCCCCACCTTTGAACCTTGGTCAATCCGCCCTAGTGCTCTTATATAAGACCTCCACTTTTCAGCATTTGAGGAATCTTGGACACATAGAAATCCTGAGCATTATTGAGAGAAAATAGAGAAAGGCCGAGAGAAGGGCTGCAAGCCAACATCACGCGCGCAAGAGGGGGAAAAGCAAGGGGGGACCGAGCCTTACACTACTCCAACCAATTTCACTCGCGGTCTATCATTATCATAGTGTTTTAATGGATTTTGTAAGTCTTTACAAGCCCTCCATCTCAGCAAATAGAAACCAAGCCGAGCCAAGGACATTAAGGGCTGAGTGAGCACGAGCAAAGGTCACCTTAGCACCATTTCGAGTTTGGTGGAGGTAAGCTCGTACCTATCATTTTTCCTAGCCTTAGCATGATAAATTAGGAATTATCATGAAGAAAAATGATGCCATGCACGTAGAAAAAATGGTGTTTCGGATTTTTGAAGTTTTGGCCCTTAAATTCGAATTTTATGGTACATGCATGTTTAGGCCGATTTTAGTGGCTTATTATTCCTCATAAATCATGTTCATGACATTGGTAAAAGATAGGCATATTTTGAGTTCATTGGTTCGGCCAAGTTGATAGTGAAATCGAGCATATTTTCACCTCCGAGCTTAATTATTATGCATGCGAGTTATAGCCAATGTGTTAGCCCCTAAGGTCATGATTTTTGATGCTTAGTATTTGGGCTTAAGTGATTTTATAAGATGAGGTAGTTTATTCGGTGACCTAGGGTCCGTACGAGCCATATCGGCCCTACTTGACCAAGTCAAAATCCAACCGAGGTCTCATACTGATTCTTGGCATTTTTATGAGTTTTATATCATATTATGTTGGATGGAGTTCATTGTCACCGGAGTAGTCGCAGGAAGTCCGGCAAGGACCGTCAGGGTCACCAGCCGTGCATGCAGCGCGTGCCGTGCCCGGGTAATGAAGATGTGGCTTTCGAGGCCCGAGGACGCCGAGAGCCAGAGGCTAAGACGATCCGAAAAGGCCGAGAGAATGGCCAAATCCACGCAGGGATGACCTAAGAGACGGGTACGAGCCCGTATGCAAGGTGCACGAGCACAAAAGGAACAACACGAGTCGACCCGTACGCGACTGAGGAGATCGATATGCCGAGACACGACCTGGGACAGCAGGCGAAAGTCCCGAGTGAAGGCAAGGACTCGGGCTTATCACACGAGGTCGAGACGTGCACGGTCGAGACACGAGAACCACATAGGGCGATGGCGAGGACTGGATGAGATCCGGGCTAAACGACGCGGGCCTCGAGTGAGGGGACGGATACGCGCGAGGGGAGCTCGCGCGAAAAAAAAAGACGCACGTGTCGGGAAGATACGCGAATGGGCTTGGACTTGGGAGCACGTATGGGCTTGAGCTTAACGAAAGTGGTTCGGTCGAGCCTGGAAGTTAACAACGGGCTGCGCGAGGAGGCATGCGGGGGCGTACGCGGACATGATGCGCGATCACACGAGCTGGCTGAGACAACTTGGAGCGCACGGTTACTAGAAGACAAATTATTAGATTATTTATTTTATTAATCTTTGATTATTGTTAGGACTAATCGTTTAATTATTATTAGTGATAGAATAGGGTCACGCTCCGGTGAGAATGACTCTTAATGTGAGAAATAAAAATACATCCTAGCCATTAGATCGGGCGATCTAATGACTTAAAAAATGCATAATTATACCTTCATTAAGGATAAGATGATAATTGACAACACCAAAAAAAGAATAATAGGACCCACACACACCACACCAATTTGCCACGACACGTCATCCACTCACCCCCCCATCTCCCTCGTTAACTCTCTCTCTCTCTCTCTCCTCATTAAATTTCTCTTTAATTGATTCATTATTTATCTCTCTCTCACACACACCCCGTCACACGCACTCACCCTTCCGTCGGCAGGACCGTCACCTTCACACAGATGAACACCACGACGGCGTCGTCGCCTCTCCCAGAATGCCGCCGGCACCACCGCCGTGTTTTTCATCGATCTGCCACCTTTAGAGCCGGTACATATCCGTCGCGCCTTCATCCCGTGGTCCATTGCTGTCATCAACTCCGACGACCACCTTATACGCTGCCGTCTGGTCCGGCGGCGGAGCTTTCGTTGTCGTCGTTCTCCCTCGGTCAGGAACTGACTGTAATGCCTCTATCACTTCCTCCCCGCAGATCTCAGTCGCCTGCAAGTGTGAAGGTGAAGGCGCCTCCGACCACCTTCACCATCGTGGTCTTCACTCCTTCCCGTTGCAGCCGCCGTTCTTCCGTCGTCCACCATCGGAGAAGAGTTCGCCAGCGGCAATTGCAGGGGCTGATGTGACGGGAGACCATGGATTGAGATTGGAAATTTGGAATTGGGGGGTGTTTGTTTTTGGAAATTTGATATCTTATAGGGGTTTTATTGCAACTTTTATAAATTTCAATATATTACAATTTAGTTTATGGGTTGAATTTGTAATTTATTAGAAATTTATTAAATGCACATTAATTTCAATTAAAACAATGTGTATATGCACATTACAAAATTTCTCACTACACTATACAATAATAATATACAAACTGAACCAAAAATCGAAATATTCGAATCGAACAACTAATAAAAAATATTGTTTTGTTTTTTCCTTATAAAATATAAAACATATATTTATTACTGTTCAGCAAAAATATACATATATATAATATTGAATAAAAATGTTAAACACGGACATGTTTTTATAATAATAATAATTTTTTTTTTTGGTTATTATGACTAATTCGGTTAACTGACTGAATAGTGTACTTTATACATCATCATGTTGCACTTTATAAAACAATGTGTTGCACTTTATCACTGCAATCCACAATTAACATCTCCTGCCAAAATACCACACACCATAAATCTAAAAAATGGATATACGTAATATCTTAACATCAATTACACCAGTTGTTCATGTAAAACACAAGCATGGTAACGTACTAAAAGTACAGTAGTTCACCTTATACATCAACACGTTGCACTTTCTACGTCAACAAGTTGCACTTTATATATCAATACGTTTCACTTTATAACACAACATGCTGCACTTTATCACAAGTCACAACACTCCACCATTAACTCTGGCCAAACTCCGCACAACATAAAGTGCACTTTATAGATCAACACGTTGTACTTTATAAAACAATACATTGCACTTTATCACGACTATAAGATCGCATGAATAGAGAATGTAACCAACCAAACTCATTTTTTTTCAACCTAAAATAATATAAAAATAATAAATAAAATTGTTAGCATATTAAAAATAATTTTAATATAGTTAACGAACTATTTAGATTATTTAGAATAATTCGGTTAACCAAACCGAATACACCAATTAATTATGTTCATTTTCAATTTGATTGGGATAAAAGTTCGGTTGGTTCAATTTGCACAATACATACTGACATCGTGCACCAAATCGTTGGATGAATTGCACCTTAATAACTATTGTATTGCACTGTATAATTCGTTTACATATATACTAATTTTTTTCAAAAATAATATAAATTAATGATTAAAAAAATATATTGAATACTAATCATTTTTTTTATAATAAATAATATAATTTATGTCGGTTATTTTAGTTGTTTGGGTTAACCGACAAATTAAACCAATTATGTCAAAATTTTCAATTTGAAATTTTAAATTTCACCTTGAAGCACATATTTATACAAAATATCGTGCAATTATGTTATCAAAAAAATATATTTTTTTAATAATTTCGAAGACACATGATATTATTTTTTAAATTGTACACCTACACAAAATATTGTACATCTAAGGCGTCATTATTATGCATAAATTAGTTTACATTAAATTATAAATTGCACTTCATAATAAAATATACATATATTAAAATTTCATAAATTGCAAAATAGACCCTAAGGATTATCTAATTGTCATTAGAAAAGCCCCAAATCAATTAAAGGTGTTTCCCCGGTTGCATGGCTAACTGTCGTTCTATAAGCCCATAACACATTTGGCAATTCTTCGGGCCATGTCTTTTTTGCGGCATCAAGTCGGACTTTCAAGCCATTTTTAATTATCTTGTTGATTGCTTCGACTTGTCCATTGGATTGAGGATGATATGGAGAAGAGAAAAAGTGCTTTATTTGATACTCTTCACAGAAAGCTTCAAGTTGTTTTTCTTCAAATTGTCGGCCGTTGTCTGTAATAATAGAACTCGGTATTCCGAACCGACATACGATTGATTTCCAGATAAAATCGATAACTTTCTGCTCAGTAATTGTTACTAATGGCTCAGCTTCTGCCCACTTCGTAAAATAATCAACTGCCACAATGGCAAATTTAACACCTCCCTTCGCGGTTGGGAGTGAGACAATTAAGTCAATCCCCCATCTAGCAAATGGCCACGGACTATATACCGACTTGAGAGTTTCTGGAGATTGATTAAAAATTGGGGCGAATATTTGACACTTCATGCACTTGCGAACCCAATTTGCAGTGTTAGTCTTTAGGGTTGGCCAATAATATCCTTGCCGAAGTATTTTACATGCTAATTGACATTCATCATATTTTCATGCATTATGAGTGATATATTGTGATATTTGGCCATGATTATCGTGTGATTGTGCACCATTTCGTTTTATTTATTAATCTATGATAGAGGTGTTTTTGTCGTTGTTTTTGCAGGAAATATGCCCGGAAATGCGTTGGAAATGGAATCGGGATGAAAAATGGCGAAAACGGGTGCAGAAGAGGTCACACGACTCGTGTGGGTAGTGACACGGGTCGTGTGGGTTGAAGAAATAAGGGACACAGCTACGGCGTTTCCACACGACTCGTGTGGGTAGTGACACGAGTCGTGTGGCCTCACACGACTCGTGTGACCCAGTCGTGTGGGTGGTCGTGTGAGTCTGGAAGTTCGCTGTAATGTTGAGAAAAGTCACACGACTCGTGTGGCATGTGACACGACTCGTGTGACGCGCAGACCAGACCTGCGGAGAATAGGATTCTTACGCGTTTTCTTCCCTTTTTCGACCCAAAATTGCCCTACAGTATAAAAGAGGCCTTAGGAACTCGTTTTTGGGACTTTTGGACACCATTGGAGGCCTAGAGAAAGCATGAAACACACGAGGGATTCGAGGAAGTCAAGATTGAAGATTCGGGAACTAACGGCGACAATAGTTCTTCTTTCTTTTCTCTTTTTCTTCTTCATTGAACTCATGAATACATTTATTTTGAGTTTTGAGAATATGTTTAGTAGCTAAACCTTTTAGAGATTCTAGGATTTGCGAGTACTCGGATTATTTTATGAAGTGATTTTGTTTATTCATTCCGGTTTATCATTCGTTTATCAATTTCTTGTGCTTTTATTAATTGTGTGAATATAAGGGCCCGTATTTATGCATATTTGTGATTGACTTGAGATCGAGAGGAGATAGTTAATTGCTAGAATTGGGAAATTCATAACGTAAGAGACTAAACAGACCGAGAGGTTGATAGAATCTTGCGAGGGAACTAGAATCTTAGGAGCATATGGGAGTTGATTGTTTATCTTGAGACCGAGAGGAGATATATAACAGTTAATATCTACGATTTAACTTGTTCGAGAGAAAGGTGTAAATTACTTTAGTGATTATCCCTACGAATGGTAGAATTAAATAAGGTTTGAATGAATAATTAATCTTTGCTAGAATAATCCCGAGGAAAGCATAACCTAGAATCTATTTTCTCATACTTGATTTATCTTAGAACAAGCCTTCATTAGTGTTAGAATTTATTTTGCAATCATTCATTAGTTTAGAATAAAATCACCATTCAAATTTGCATTAGACTAAATAATATTTAATCGTTTACATTTTGATAATTAGTTAATTTTGACAACAATCTCTGTGGAATACGACCTTGCTCGCCACTCACTATAGCTATACCGTACACTTGCGGGTAGTGAAAATATTTTGCGAACACTAATGCTCGCGCGCCATTATGATTTCCACAAATTCCTTCATGAACTTCTTCAAGGACATATCTCGACTCTTGCTCGGTTAAACATTTCAACAGAGGAACAGAGTATCCCCTTCTATAAAGGATTCCATTATCCAATGTAAACCGAGCTGCTCGAATTCGAAGAGACCGAGCTTCTTTTGGATTTTGAGGTAAGGCTCATGTTTCTAAGTATGTTACAATCAGTGTCATCCAAGTCGGAGATTCTTGTAACTCGGCATTCATAACTCCTTTAATTAAGGTCGATGGCAGTTCTTGGTAGCCGACTTGGATATACTCGACATTTTCCATTCTAGTACTTGATGCAAGTTTAGAAAGGGCGTCAGCTGGGATATTTTGTGAACGAGGAATGTGTTCTAACTGAATATCGAGCTGGGACATTCTCTGTTTTACGAGCGTCAAATATGGCAACAATCGAGGTTCTTTAACTTCAAATTCTCCATGGACTTGGTTCACCAACAACTGGGAATCAGAGAATACCTTAAGTTTATTTACATTCATGGATTCTGCAAGACTTAATCCAGATAGTAAAGCCTCGTATTCAGCTTCGTTATTTGTCGCCGGAAAAAGAAATTTGACAGAATGACAGAACATCTTGTTTTGAGGATCTATTAGGACGATTCCTCCACCAGCTCGATGTTGAGTTAAGGAACCGTCAACGTACAAAGTCCACGATTGATCTTCATTAACTGTCTCGATTGCAGGAGTAAACTCGGCAATAAAATCGGATAGGGCCTGGGCTTTTATTGCTGTCCTCGGTTTGTAATGGATATCATACTGACCGAGTTCGATGGCCCATTTAATCAGTCTTCCCGATGTGTCAGGTCGGTGAAGAATTGACCTAAAAGGGTACGAAGTGAGTACTGTTATCGAATGTTCTTGGAAGTAAGGACGTAATTTCCGAGCTGCGATAATAAGAGCATAGGCTAATTTCTCCATTGGTGGATATCGCAGTTCAGCTTCATGTAGTGCTTTACTGACATAATAGATTGGATATTGTTGATGTCCTTCTTCTCGAATAAGGACAGCATTGATAGCAGTGTCGCTTACTCCCAGGTATAAGTACAGCATTTCTTCAGGTACCGGTTTTTGTAAAGTCGGTGTTTGAAGAAGTATTTCTTTGATCTTTTCCAGAGCTTGTTGACACTCTTTGGTCCATTCGAAGTGTTTTCCCTTCTTTATTAACTCAAAGAAAGGTCTGCATCGGTCTGTTGACTTTGATATAAACCGATTTAAAGCAGCAAGTCGGCCGGTAAGAGCTTGAACACCTTTGACTGATGTAGGAGGTGTCAAATCCATAATGGCTTTTATTTTCAAGGGATTAGCTTCAATACCGCGTTGAGTCACGATATATCCTAAGAATTTACCAGAACCGACCCCAAAAGTGCATTTCTTTGGATTCAGCACCATGGAATATTCCCTGAGGATGTTGAACATTTCTCGCAAATGATTAACATGATCAACACCGTGTACCAACTTGACTAACATGTCGTCGACGTAAACTTCCATAGTATGCCCAATGAGCTTGGCAAAAATTTTGTTAACCAGCCTCTGATATGTGGCCCCGGCGTTTTTGAGACCAAACGGCATCATTGTATAACAATACAGACCTCGAGCAGAATAAAAAGATGTATGTTCTGCTTCTTCGGGATCCATTGGAATTTGGTTATAGCCCGAGTAAGCATCCATGAAACTCATCAACTCATGTCCAGCAGTGGCGTCTACCATGTAATCGATATGTGGTAATGGATAACTATCTTTTGGACAAGCTTTGTTCAAGTCAGAGAAATCGATACAGAGTCGCCATGCTCCAGAGCTTTTCTTCACCAAAACAGGATTTGATACCCAAGTCGGGTATTTTGTTTCTTGGATAAATTTGTTGTCGATTAACTTTTGAACTTCTTCTTCGAGAGCCTTTTGTCGGTCTGGACCGAGTTTACGTCGTTTCTGAACTACAGGTTTGATAGTTGGATCTAGATTAAGTCGGTGTGAGGCTACATTGGGGTCAATTCCCTTCATATCCTCATGTTTCCAGGCGAACACATCTGAATTTGCCTTAAGAAACTGAATGAGTTGAGTTCGTATTGGTTCTTCTAAATTGGCCCCAATTTGAAGTGACTTATCGCGGACAGGATCATCAATAAAAATTATTTCGATTTCTTCCGATGGTTCAGCTCGGTCAAGTTTGTTTTTTTCTTTAAATTGAGCGCGAGGATCAAGTTCGTCTTCTTCGCGAACTGGTTCTTTTCCTGAACGTCTTCCACGATCTTGAATTAAATCACCATAAAATTTGATATTTGAAACTTCCGACTTCTTGGGTAATTCAATTCCCATCTCGGTAGTCAAAGATTCCGAGTTCTCAGGAGTTGAGAATTTTTTTTTGTTTGTCCTGGACATTTTCTGTCATATGTATCAGAGAATGTGGTTCGTGCCAAGGCTTGACCCACACCATCCCACGAGCTTCGTATTGGTCTCCGTAATGAGTTCCTTCTCCATTGTTTGTGGGAAATTTTAGAGCATAATGAAAGATCGAGACAGCCGCACGGAGTTTATACAGAGCTGTCCTTCCCACAATGGTATTATATTCATTTTTGAGATCCATGACCTTGAACGTCTCCATGATAACTTTGGAGGCTTGCCCAGGAGTCCCAAATCGAATTGGCATGGTTATTTCTCGAAGAGTTGGTGTAATTGTTCCGTTAAACCTTGTACTTGATCTTTACAGGGTTTCAACTCTGTTGGATCAATCCCCATTTGTTCAAACGTGCGAAGCATTAAAATGCTTGAATATGCTCCTGTATCAACCATTATCCGATGTACTGGTATTCCGCAAATTGGTGCTGTGATCACAAGAGGATCAGATTGTCGATGAGCGAAATAACTGGCGTCATCCACATTGAAAGTAATCTGACAATTATTCCGAGCATTGATTCTATCTCGGAGGTCGGTTGCTATGACGGTTTTTCCCAAGTTATAAGCTTGTCGAGCATAAGCTTTCATTTGTCGACGTGACTCAAGAGTTTTGCCGCTACTGTTATTAACTCGGAGAACATTACAAAAACCAGGAGGTTTAGAATAACCACTTCGTGGAATTTCTTCAATTTTAACTGAAGACGAAGAATCATTCTCCTTCGAGTTCAACATGTATACTTCTTTTTCACCTTGCCTAATGCGTTTTGGATTAATTGGACGATCATCGTCTTCGTCGTCATCCCCGGGTTCTGGCATTCTGCCCTTTCGCTTATAATCTGCATTCTTAGAGTATCTTTGGACTTGTGGGTGTCCAATAAGTCGTAGTAAGGCAGAGAGTAAACCTAAACATTCATCTGTATCATGTCCCGCCGACTTGTGATATGAACAATACTTCGTTTTGTCAAGTTTCTCTCCTGGAGTCCTCACAGGTCGGGGGTCGGGAAGAATTCCCTTTCCTTTCAATTCCTCAAATATAACAGTGGCCCCAGCTGAGAAAACTGTCTGATAGCTGGATTTAACCTCATTGAGATATTTGGCTCTGGCTTCTTGCACCTCGGGTTTTTTAGAATTCCCGAACCAAGATCGGTTTGATTTAAAGAACTTGTTCTTCTTCTTTTTCGATTCTTGTTCTACTTCCGACTTGTTTGGAGAAAAGTCAAAAGTAGGAACCGACATCGACTCTTCAGCTATAATGTGTTGTTGAGCTCGTGCCAAGAAATCTTGAAATGAAGTCGGTTTATTTTGATAGATACTCCAACGGAACAAAGAATTTGGCTTCAATCCAGCTATGGCCGTGACCAGCAACGTTTCAGGATGACATTACTCTATATTTTGTATTCGTTCATTAAACCGAGCAATATAATCTTTAACACTTTCATTGTCCTTTTGAACAATATTAGCAATGGATTCCTTCGGGATTAAAGATACCCGAGCCCCGATGAAATGAGATCGGAAAGCTGTTCTCAATTGTTGCCACTTTGATATTGAACATCGGGGTAAAGAATGGTACCATTTTTTAGCACGGGGTCCCAAAGTTAAAGAAAACATCCGACATCTGAGCGCGTCGGTTGCCCCATGAAGATCCATCCACGAGGTATATTGACCGAGATGTGCATCCGGATCTGAGGTACCATCATAAAGGCCAATCTGAGGGACTTTGACTTTGGAAGGAAGTGGTTCCATTGTCAAATGAGAAGCCAAGGGAGTCTCGGCTTCTAGATAGATTCTTTCCGGGATAGAATCCCTTCGTTGAGATTCTTCAGGAATGTCTTGTCGAGTCTCCAACTCAGCAATTCTCTTTCTCAACATTTCTAATTCTTCTGACTCACGCCTTAAACGGTTTCTTTCAATAGTACGACGTAATTCATTGTTTTCACGTCGGAACTGATTTCGTTCAATCGTGTGACGTAAATCAGATTGTTGATCACGTTGTGAAGTCACTGGTGAGAGAGACACCGGTTGCTGTTGACGACGCCCAGAATGACTTTCAGTAGTAACTTCTGGTTGAGCTGCTTCTGGGATGATACAATTTTGAACAGGGGCTGCACCATGGTTAAGAGTGGCAGTATGGTGTTGCGACTCAGGTATTTGTGGATGGGAAGTTGCATGTGACGCGGCGGGAATATCATTTTATTGTCGAATAGGTGATGTCCGTCGCCTGATTTGAGGTCTTGAAGCATGAGCTTGATTATGAACCGTCGTGGTTGGTTCCGCCCTCGTTTGTGCCATGAAATTGGATAGATTTCTAAGAAACTCTGGATCTTGAAATAGAGCAGAGTAATCTCTCGTCATAGATGGCACAGTTGAATTTTCAGTTGTGTGAGCAGAGTGACGATTGATTCCAGCTTCTGGATTTCGTTCTTGTCGCCCAGAACTCGACATGATGAGTTTTGTGCGTTTGTAAATATTTATTATACACACATACAACAAAGCGGAGGTTCAGGCCGCCCTTCCTTCTAGCGCCAAACTGTTGTTGTATGAAATTAACAACTTGAAATTATAAACAGCTGGGTGTGTTTAAACGAAGATTAATATAAAGTTGGATTTTATTGATATATTCACAAGAGTACAGGAAGTCGGTTTTTTCTTCTTGACCGAGATCATTTCAAGTCCATGTACCATGTGCGAAAAGAAGATTTTTTCCAGAAAGAAGGAAAAGATCCTCGTACAATCATAAATTCTGCTATTTATAGTTCGGTTGCTTTTGTCTTTTTGTCCGAGGTAGATAAGATCGCATTTAATGTTGAGCAGCTTCAATTAAACGGTGTGTAGCAGAATGAGGAAACATCAATGATTGTTGTTTGCTTTGATGGTCCAATCAAATGTGTACAGCTCCTTTTGTTTAAAAATTCGATCTTCTCGGATGTCGGATGAGTAAATAATCTTGTGTAGATATGCATTGGTGAAGTCGGTTGTCGGCTTCTATTAGATGGTTTCTTCGTTGATTGTCTAGATGTCGGTTTTTCCATCTAGAAGTCGGTGAATAACATATCTGACTGGTACCGACTTGGGCTAAGTTTAACCATTTCTTAAGCATTTTTAATAAAAACAATTACTCTTCGGCTCTAACCTCATGAAACCAAGTCGGTTATCAACAACTTGTATGACAGTATTATCAGACTTTAAAGTTTTACCCAGTTCGCCAGTACGAACGGGTCCAGTTTTATATGATGTTTCGATAAAAGATTTAAATATGTTTTTCTTAAAAGTCTAAACCAGTCGTTAGACCCAGTTTAAGAACGAACGGATTTTATAGCAGATAAGTTTTAACAGCATCCCGAGTTAGTTTGCAAATGATTTCGAAAAATTTATAAACATTTCCGAACGAAAAATTGCGAAAAATTGGCTCTGATTAGCGGGGTGTTGCATACATGCTTAAAAATAAAAATAATATAATGAAATTGTTTATTAAAAATTCTTTCTGAAAAATTAATAATATAACAAAATATTATAAAATAGATTATATTGTAGTAAGACACAGAGAGTGTACATTCCTAAAATAACTATAAGTTACAATGATCAAACAATGTATTAATTAGTCCAACTATTTTATAAAAGGTGAAAAGTACACTGGTGAATTTCAATATTTTTTAAATATCATTTAATTGTGTACACTAGCACAACAAAAGTACAAATACATTTTCATGTTTGTACCTTTATACACTAAATGAATGATTAAGATTAAATCTAACTAAAATCTAAAAGTTCATAAAGATGTCAGGTGAGTACATAAGAAAACACCTCAACACCAGTAATGAAAGCAACACAATAAAGAAGAGATAGACCCCGACT
>BKCP01001002.1:978199-1000055 GCA_008636005.1 Striga asiatica | reverse complement strand
ACTGATAATCCTCATCGAATATTCATTTCCCCATGTGAGTTAAGATCCTGCTGATCAGAGCTTCCTTTTTCCCGGTGACTGGCAGGTTGTGCGCTGCCAAGTAGTATTTAAGCTCTGCGACAGTTAACTCCTTCAACTGCCAAACATTAGGAGTACTTAAAACTCCAGATAGTGAAGATAAAGGAACCAAAACAACTTGTAAAAAAAAACAAACACATATTGCATGCATGATCAAACTTTGACAAGCTTAATTTCCTATTATCATTCCCATCCCACTGTCAATCCCATCCAAGTATTAAATCACCCCAATTTAAATATCTTTCTTTAAGAACCCCATGTTATATATCTTTCTTTTCTTTGTTTATTTTAGTAACGCAAACAGATTAGTAAAGACTAAATTCACCTTTCCACTATCTGCAAGATCAGACCAGTCATAATTTGCGTATTCCATTTTCGCGTTATCGGCAATTGCTTTCCTTTTCTTGGAGGCGTTGCTTGTTTTTCCACTGTCCACCAAGTCATCCTCCTGCTCCATGTGTTCCCCATAAACGGAAAGCTTGAATTCTTCTAATGCTTTGACGATAGCCGGCCTTCCAAAAAAAGCCAAAAATATCATGAGATTTATATCCAGATGATTGAAGCCGCAACACCATCTTGGACAAAATTACAGAAAATGTGTAACATATTATCCTGCAGTTTCCTTGTTAGTGAAGTGCAACTTCCTTGCACTTTCATTACACCTTCATTGCACTTTCATGGCAGCCATTTTGGGCTGAAAATCACAGTAGGAAAGTCACTAGGATAGTTGTTTTTAGTTATATAAATAGGGGTGCAGTTTTAATTTGTAAACACAAAAGAGAAAAAACTGAATACTCAATATATTGAGTTATTAAAATTCTTCTTTTATCCTAAAAGTGTTCGTTTTTGCCGGGACTAACAAGTGGCATCAGAGCCATGGCAAGCCAAGATGTTGCGTCGATGGTGCAAGGAAGCGGAGCAGACGCTTCACCGCGCCAGGAGGTCATCATCCACAGGACTGTGCGGGACGTTGGCGGGGCAGACTGGCCGGTCCTCACACGCACAAACTATGGCGAGTGGGCGGTGCTGATGAAGGTCAAGTTGCGTGCGCGCAAGCTTTGGCGGGCCATCGAAGAAGGCACCGAGGATGTAGAAGAGAGGCCTGTGCAGCGATGGAAGCGATTCTATCCGCTGTGCCTCATGAGTACGTGGAGTCGCTGGGCGTAAAAGACTCCGCAAAGGCTGCTTGGGACGCCCTCAAGGCCATGCGGGTCTGATCGCGCAAAGAAGGCGAAGGCGCAGCAGCTGCGGCGGGAGTATGAGGCGCTGGCGTTCCGCGACGGCGAGGCAGTGGAGGATTTCTCGCTCCATCTGCAATCGCTCGTCAGTCAGCTGGCGGCGCACGGCGTCACCATCACCGACGAGGAGGCGGTCGCGAAATACTTGCGTGTCGTGCCGCCTAAGTACTCCCAGATCGCGCTCTCCATCGAGATGTTAATCGACATGTCCACTCACGATTGAGGATGTGACTGGGCGCTTGCGGGCGGTGGATGACCGTGGGGAGATGGCGACGATAACTACCAACGGCAAGTTACTGCTGACCGAGGAAGAATGGGCGGCTCGTATGCGCGAGCGGCGGCCCAGGGAAGGCTCCTCCAACCGTGGTGACTACGGCAAGCGCCGTGGCAAGGCTCCGAAGAAGAAGAAGGACGGCGACAACGCGCGTCCGATCGACAAGGACACTTGTCGACGCTGTGGGAAGACAACGCACTGGGTCCGGGATTGCAAGAATCTCAAGAAGGAGAAAAAAGAGGCGCACCTCGCGCAGGTGGACGACGAGGAGCCATCTCTTCTCATGGCGAAGTTCTGCACGTTGCACGACGTCGAGCCAGAGTTGGAGAAAGTCAAGGCGGCGGCTACGGAACAAGGAAAGGCACTGCAAGCAGTTCACCTCGACGAGTCGCATGCCCAAGTCCACCTTGGACGAATGGGTGGTGGCATGGAGCAGAAGTGGTACCTGGATTCCAGCGCCAGCAACACTGACTGGTTCCAAGGAAGCTTTCTCCGGGCTTGATGATGGTGTAAGGGGGACGGTGAAGTTCGGCGACGGCTCGAAGGTGGAGATTCGAGGTCGCGACACCGTCATCTTCCGGTGCCAGAACGGCGAGCACCGCGCATTGACAGATGTGTACTATATCCCGCAATTGCGTTCAACCATCGTCAGCATCGGGCAACTAGACGAGCACGGGTGCGAGGTGCTTGTCAAAGGCGGCGTGCTAAAGCTCAGGGATCAAGAACAGCGGCTGTTGGCCATGGTCCAGCGTTCCCGGAACCGCCTCTACCTCCTCGACTTGAAGGTGGAGCAGCCGGTGTGCTTGGCGGTACGGCACACCGAGGAGCTATGGCTATGGCATGCTCGGTTCGGCCATTTGAACTTCTACGCACTCAGCCGGCTGAAGAAGATGGTGCGCGGGCTCCCGCACATCGAGCACGCAGGCGAGCTGTGCTGCCTGGCAGGGAAGCAGAAGCGGCTGCCCTTCCCAAAGGCGGCCAAGTATCGTGCGGCGGACGTCCTAGAGCTCGTCCACAGCGACCTCTGCGGGCCGATCACGCCGGCTACGCATGGCGGACGATGCTACTTCCTGCTGCTCGTGGATGACTGTAGCCGTTTCATGTGGCTGCAGCTCCTGACGAGTAAGGATCAGGCGGCGGAGGCAATCAAGCGGTTCCAGGCGCGAGCCGAGGCAGAGTCCGGGAAGCGACTGCGCGTGCTGAGGACGGGTCACGGTGGCGAGTTCACATCGGTGGAATTCGCCGCATACTGTGCAAACCAGGGAGTGGTGCGCCATCACACTGCGCCGTACTCACCGCAACAAAACGGCGTAGTGGAGCGGCGGAATCAAACCGTAGTGGGCATGGCCCGAAGCATGATGAAGGCAAAGGGCATGCCAGCGGAGTTCTGGGGAGAGGCTGTGAGCACGACAGTGTTCATCCTCAACCGTGCGCCCACGAAGGCCTGAACGGCATGACGCCATTCGAAGCTTGGCATGGTAGGCAGCCCGACGTCTCGTTTCTGAGGACATTTGGGTGCATTGGCCATGTGACGAAGATGAAGCCCTTCCTGTCCAAGCTTTAGGATAGGAGCACACCGATGGTGTTCCTAGGCTACGAGGGGGGAGCAAGGCCTATCGGCTCTACGATCCGCGTGGAGGCAAGGTGGTGGTTTCGCGGGATGTGGTGTTCGGCGAAATGGCGGCCTGGGATTGGGAGAATCCTGGCACGGTGGAAGCCCGTGGCGTTGGCGGTACGTTCGTCATCGAGCATTTGGTGATCCACGGAGGAGGAGATGCGAGAGTAGAGGAGCCAGCTGCGGACGCGCCAAGTCCAGCAGTTGTGGCAGCGTCGGATGAGCCGCAAAGTCCAGCCATGGCGGGCACGGGCGAAGAGTCTCCACCTGGGCACACGCCCCAACAGTCCCCTGCTGCGACTAGACAAGGGACACCTCCAGCGACGACAGTTGAGTTCACCTCTCCTCCAAGCGACATCGACGAGTATGTGGATGCCTTCCACGACGGCGAGGTGGTGAGGTTTCGCAGGACGGACAACCTCGTTGGCAACTCGGCTGTACCAGGCTTGGTGAGCCGATTACTCGATGATCATAAGCTGCTCCTCGTCAGCGCAGAGGAGCCATCGACTTTCGCGCAGGCCGAGGGCGATGTCAATTGGAGACGAGCTATGCTAGAGGAGATGAAGGCGATCGAGGAAAATGAGACGTAGGAGCTCGTCGATCCACCTCCAGGCTATCATCCAATCGGGCTCAAATGGGTCTACAAGGTCAAGCGGGACGAGTGTTGCGCCATAGTCAAGCACAAGGCGCGCCTCGTTGCTCGCGGTTTCGTCCAGCGAGAGGGCATCGACTTTGAGGAAGTTTTTGCACCAGTGGCGCGCATGGAGTCAGTTCGCCTACTACTGGCCATGGCGGCAGCGAAGGACTGGCGCATTCATCACCTAGACGTGAAATCGGCCTTCCTCAATGGCAAGCTAGCGGAGACTGTTTTCGTCAAGCAAGCCCCGGGCTTCGTCGTCAAGGGAAAGGAGCATAAGGTGCTACGGCTGCGGAAGGCACTCTATGGGTTGCGACAAGCCCCGCGAGCGTGGAACGCCAAACTCGATGCCACTCTGGGTACGCTTGGGTTCACGCACTGCGCGACAGAGCACGCGCTCTACACGCGACGACGGGGAAGGAGGAGCTCGTCGTCGGCGTGTATGTGGATGACTTCATCATCACTGGGGCACGAGAAGGGGACATCAACGGCTTCAAGCGCGAGATGGCAGCTCGTTTCTCCATGAGCGATCTCGGGCAGCTTTCCTACTACCTCGGCATCGAGGTGAAGCAGGGGAGAGACTCCATCACTCTCTGCCAGCGTGCGTATGCGGGGAAGCTGTTGGAGCGGAGCGGCATGACTGACTGCATGTCATGCGCGACTCCGATGGAGGAGCGGCTGAAGCTGACGAAAGCCAGCACCGCGGGGAAGGTGGATGCAACACTCTACCGGAGTATCGTCGGCGGGCTGCGTCTACCTAGTCCACACAAGGCCAGATATCGCATTTGCCGTGGGCTATGTCAGCCGCTTCATGGAGGACCCCCGAGAGGATTGGGCTGCGGTAAAGCGATTGTTGCGCTATGTCAAGGGGACAGTGGACCAGGGCATCATCTTCCCCAAGACCGGCGGTGGAGTGGGCTGCGGCTCATGGTTTTCAGCGATGCAGACATGGCAGGCGACATTGATGGGCGGAAGAGCACCTTCGGTGTGCTCGTCTTCCTTGGATCGGCCCCAATCTCATGGTAGTCGCTGAAACAGAAGATCGTGGCGTTGTCTACGTGCGAGGCAGAGTACGTGGCGGCAGCCACAGCGGCGTGTCAGGCGGTCTGGCTGCGTCGGTTGCTGGGCGAGCTGACCGGCGAGGAAGCTCATCCACCAGCTCTGAGGAAGCTCATCCACCAGCTCTGATGGTGGACAACCAGCCCACCATTGCCCTTGCGAAAAATCCAAGTCCTCCATGACCGGAGAAAGCACATCGATGCCCGTTTTCACTTCATCCGAGATTGTGTCGATGAAGGACAAATTGTTTTGGAGTTTGTCGAATCCGGACGGCAGCTCGCGGACATCCTTACCAAGCCACTCGGCCGTCTTCGGTTCATGGAGCTTAGGACCAAGATTGGAATGATGGGAAACAAGCAAAAGCAGCAGGATTAGGGAAAGAATTGTAACATATTATCCTGCAGTTTGCAGTTTCCTTGTTAGTGAAGTGCAACTTCCCTGCACTTTCATTACACTTTCATTCATTGCACTTTCATGGCACTTTCATGGCAACCATTTTTCACAGCTTAAGTAATTTCTAGGAAAGTCACTAGGATAGTTGTTTTTAGTTCTTATAAATAGGGGTGCAGTTTTTATTTGTAAACACAAAAGAGAAAAAACTGAATACTCAATACATTGAGTTATTAAAATTCTTCTTTTATCCTAAAAGTGTTCGTTTGTGCCGGGACTAACAAAATGATCTGAAGGAAAATATTAAGTCCATATTATTACCTGGCCAATCCTTCTTCATCTGGAAGAGTTTCATCCTTAATATCAGGCAATTCATCTTCATCCAGAGCCAGAGCTTGTAAAACTGCATAGTGCCTTTGCAAGGCTGTAGAAAGAATTACAATGAAATGGATTAGCCCAATGGAGGCGGCTGCTCAAACGTTGCAATGTGGTGCTACTGTTTGCATATGGGAGAAAATTGCTACTAGTTATCCCACAAACCTAAACAACCAATCATGGCGATCTTCACAGGCTAGGGCCATAATAGGCATACCCCTAAGACTTGTGTACATATTCTTCACTACAGTACAGAAAGACATATTTCCGACTCAAACTTATATTCCCTGAAGTTATACTTATTTTAAATCTCAGTAAAATAATCATTCTTTTAATACACTAAAAACCTTTAATTATGTACTTTGTCTCTATAAATACGAAAGAATTATTCTTCACTAATAATAATGGAATCGAATTGTTTGTTGACACGGACAAAGTCAGGGAAAACCTCTGAAATTCTTTCAATATTAATTGTTAAAATTTATATTTGTCTAGTTATTGGGCTATCATCATGTATAAATGTGGGTTGGGCATCATCTCCTTTTTTAGCTAGCTTTTGGGGATGAGTTCTACCGAAGCCCATTTACTATTAATAGATATTAAATCTCAAGAAAAAATGATAAACTAAGTTTTGAATAAAAATTTATTTAAACATATAGAATTGTCATAGCAATTACTGCCTTAAATTTAAACAACACCAATCCCAGGTGTACTTTAGTGTCCCCTTCACATCTGGAAGGTTATAACAGGATTCTAAACCCATTTAAATGGCATCATCTGAATTTTTAGGTCAACCAACTGATGGGCCAAAATGTAACATGAATCAACCTCAGAGGTCCGCTTTGTAATCAACCCTAAAGTAACAGAGCCCATGTTTCATGAAAACTCGACAACAATGTTAGGCAGAATCAACCAAGATTTGACCCTCGTATGATAGGTGTTTAATATAACAGATCGTTTGGTATTCAGGAAGTGGCTAATGTAAACCAGGAAAATATTACCTACGTAAAGAGATATTATGGGTCTTACTGCAGAGTGAAATATTATTTCCTTGGAAGAGAAACTAATTCTTCATTCATAATTGATGTTGCATTCACAACGCATGTGGAACTCACCAGGGTTAGCAAATTGGCATACTGAAAAGTTTTTCAGATCAACAAATTTAACCAATGAAGAGGCACTCTTTATTTCGTCTTCAGTTGCTTGAAGTGCAGTAGGATTCGTATCGATGTGAAGCTAAAAAAAACACCATATTGTTCTTAATGCTTGCCTGTTCAACAAAGTAATGCTACCAGGTCAAAGAAATGAAGTACATTTACCTCTTCAATGGGTCTGATGTCATCAGAATATGGAAGATATATCATATGCATTCCAGGTGGCTCGATCTGACCCCTTGAGCTAACAATCTCATCCTGTCATTCAGAAATTACAAACAAATTTAATGGTTCAGGTTTAAGCATTCTGATCAATGTATATAAGTCGAGCAAACTTTCTGGGTTATCTTCGTTCAGTAAAGAATAGTCACTAAATGAGATGTTTTGGCTAGTGAATTAATTACCAGTACGATTCAAATAAAAATGACAGCATAAATGAAAACCACCACCTAACACCACAGAATCTTCTGATAATCTTTCATGAAATTACCTGATGGGGAACACAATGTGATAACTGAAAATGAAGAGGGATGATGTTTTTTATAAATGGCCCAACACAGAACAAAACAACGATGTTTGCCCCGAAGTCTCTCAATTATTGTTTGCAAATACCTCACAACAATGTTTATGCGATTACTCGCTAATGTTCATCAGATTACTTTTATCTGCTTCGCAAATAGTTTTTAGAATTTGATATCCTTCTGTTTCTACACCAGGCTTCTCTACAATACACCATAAAAATAAGACATTCCAAATTCAAAATCATATAAAAATTTTACCAAAAGCTCTTATGATATAAGAGTTTGGAGCAGGGAATGCCATATGCTAACGTATTGAGTGATTAATTGAATAATTTCTTAAGCATAATCAACATACATGGAAAATAATTTGGATTTTATACATAAATAAGAATGACAGAAGCGCATTATATTTTGCAAATTTACTAAAAGTATTGAGCAAAAAAATTGACCAACGGAACCCGGTAAGTAAGACGTCACATTTTATTCAGGTGAAATACTCAAGCAAAATGTGTATTCGGCATTATGAAATGTGGACATGTTCTATGGATTAGTTCGGACTTTGTAAAACATGATTAAAATGCAGAAAATTTATTTATGAAAATAAACATCTTACTTGAGCAACTAGAGCCACCAAATGAGGATGAGTTGAGCTCCCATAAAATGCTAAGGCAAAGCTGCACTCAAAAATGTGAATTTTAGTTCAAATAATAGAAATGCCTTCACAGAAAGCCAACAACCAACACACTGCTCAAAATCTGTGCATCCAATCCCAACTTCTCTTCTTTATACTTCTCCGATAATCTCTTTTTATATTCATAATACATGTCACACACATTATTCCTGAGCATACATTTTTATGTGGAAAATAACTAAAAGAAAACAGGAATAAGTAATTACTGTTTTGACTAAAATTTTAGGAGGGCATTTACATGTTAAATGTAACCTGTGTTTCTGTCTCTACAGTCTACATATGTCTCTACATACAGGTGTATAAGCAACATGAGCACACCACATGTGTCTTTTATTAACAGGAAGTTCACAAATTTATTTTTGGACCAAGGGCCATGTTTTCATAATAGGGGTCAATATGAAGGGATCTTCCTCGAGTTTCTAATTTATAGACACTCCCGAGTATTAACCCTGTTATTATAAATATGGTATAGATTAGTATATATCAACTAGGTGATAGGGTAATCCCGTAGATTAGGTCACTGATTCTTTTTCCTTTCTTATATTTCCTTTGATTAGTATATATACACTTGTAATCCCTAGTGTCTTATACAGGAAATAAGTTTTACAGCTCTGCATGGCATCAGAACTAGAGCTAGAATAGGGTTAGGGTTTCTAATCTAATCATTTTCTTAGTCAGTTTCAAACATATTGGTGTACATGCTTCCTTTACCAGGTCTCATTGTCATAAAAAAACAATTGTTCTTCAGTATGTGCCCTCAGAACTCCAAGTGGCATCTATTGAAAACCCTAGATTTGTAACAAGGTCGAAGCTGTTTTCGTGACTACGTTTTCGTGAGTACAGGATCTGATAGGTCCGAGGATCAGTTGGGGGATATTCACTAAGGCAGTGAATGGAGTAAGAGTGAAAAATATTTGCAAAAAGCTAGGCATAATTGATATATATGCTCCAGTTTGACGGGGAGAGTTATTGTAAATATGGTATAGATTATGATATATCAATTAGATGATATGGGAATTCCGTAGATTAGGCTACTGATTCTTTTTCTTACATATCCTTTGACTAGTAGATGTACACCTTGTAATCCTCTTGTGTTATACAAGAAATCAGTTTTACAACTCTACAAAACCCTTCGTAAAAAAATACAGAAACCCCTTATTATCTACAATTCACAATATTCTAATCATTCTGTAATAAAACAAATTTCCCAAGGCGATTTTGTCATTTGATCAAAACATGATCGATTGGAAAACTTCCTTTTCCCGAGATTATTTTGGGTGTCAACACTTTCAATCGCCCTTAAACTACAATAGTCTAAAATATACTTACTATACAATAAAAAAATGCATCAGCAAGTAACAAGTATTCAACCTAAGTACGTTGACAAACTTTATGTGACATTAAGTAAATTTAAACATACAACAACAACAACATACCCAGTATATTCCTAACAAGTTGGGGTCTGGGGGTACAAGGAGGCTGTTTCCGTAGCGACCCAAGGTGCATTACGCCGTTTGATATTTTTTTTTTCTAGAAACTTCACTAATAGAAGAAGCACTAGAATTTAATTGAGCCATTTTGATCTAGTCCATTATTAGCACTATGCCAGGAGAATTGTCAACAATGACTCTTCCAGCTCCATTTGCAAGTAAATTTAAACATGCCGCACATAATTTTAAAACTTACACTCCAAAGCTTCTAAGACATAATTACCCCAGTTATTTAGTTGTAACTAGGAAATAATATGCAGGTGATTATTAATATTTTTTATGATTTAAAAATTATATTTTTATTGAATTTATGCTTAAAATTCAAAAATTTCCATTAGTTTAATAAAAGAGGAACCACATATATAATAAATTATATAAATGTATTGGCACTAAAACATAATCTTTAATGGTATTTGCAGGGTGGTTGCTGCATTCTGGTGGGGAAAGAATGATCAAGGAAAGGATAGAATCCATTGGGCAAATTGGCAGAAACTTGCTACAGACAAAGTAGAAGGTGGAATGGGATTCAAAGAGTTTGAGCAATGAATCAAGCTCTAATTTTAAAACAGCTGTGGAGAGTTCTAACATGCCCAAACATTCTGATGAGTCAAGTGTTGAGGGGGGTTGAATGTGTGGGATGAGGAACTGATAAGACAAACTTTCACACCTACTGATGCTGAGAATATTCTTAAGATACAGGTCAGTCAATGTGGTGTGAAAGACAGAATCATTTGGAATGCTGATAAGAAGGGGAAGTTTACAGTGAAAGGAGCTTATAAACTAATTCTAGCTCAGGTAAAGGCAAAAAATGTTGGGATGGTGGCTAGTGGCAGTAGAGTCCAACATCAGAGAATGTGGAAAAAGACATGGGCATTACAGGTTAAACCAAAGTTGAAGATTTTTTTGTGGAGGTGCTGGCATAATTATCTGGGAACAAAAGCTAATTTGAAGCTAAAGAGTGTAGAGGTGGATGATATTTGCTGCTGGTGTGGTATGGAGATAGAAGATATGGAGCATATTTTTTTCTGGTGTGATAGGGCAAGAAAGGTGTGGAAAATTGCAGGATTTCAGTGGACAAAAATGGAACAGAATCACCTCAGATTTCAGGAGTGGTGGGAGGATATTTGTGACATTGATAAAGCTCAAAACTACACTGATAGAGTGGGCTTATCAACATATCTGTTATGGTGGCTGTGGAGGACCCGGAATAATTGGATATTTAGAGGGGAGAAGATGGAGGATATACAGCTGGTGCAAAATGCAAAGATAGAGTGGGTGGAATATGAGGATGTACAGATGATCAACAGATTGGATGCTTTGAACAGAGGAGTAGGGTCCCAAGATTCTGGGACCAGTGCTATATGTTCAAATGATGATGGATATGTAGTGCATGGTACAGCAATTAGAAATGATGCAGTGGTGGATGAGTGGAAGTTAAAGAAGGATCAACAAGATAATTGGGAGAAGGAGTTGCTGATGGGATTGAGAAAATGGTTGGGACATGGGATCACACAAGGCTGGGAACAAGTGAAGCTTGTGCTGCAGGATAAGAAAATGATTACAAGATTGTTGGCCATGGATGCATTTCCTGAAAATTTGCAAGTAGTGGTAGCTGACATTGTAGTATTATTTCTAGATTTAAGGATTGTTCAATTAGTTAATGATTTGTGTTGGTATTATTTTGACCGATGTGGTCTTGCAGGGGGGCTAATATTAGTGTTCCCCAGGTGTGTTTTTGTATGGCCAATGGGCTGGTTTTGTTGTATGTCAACCAGTTGGTTGTGTAAACTCTTGTTAATATTAGTAATATATATAATATGCTCTTATTGGAAAAAAAAATAAAAATAAAAATAAATAAATTTGTGTTAAAAATCCAAAAATGAAATCAATCAATTTTTCAGCATTGTTGATGCTAATAGAGTCTCATTTATGATTTATCCATCATTTGTTAATTAATGTTGTCTTCATCATTGATTGTTTGAGATCATGATCATTGTTATCGTTAATTTTATCGATGTAAATATTTTTATTTCTTCCTTTGTTGTCACTATTGTTTGTAACTTATATGGGATATCATACCAAATCGAGTACGATCTAAAGAGTGGTTTGATTGGACCAGGTAGATAGCAAGGACACTAGAAGTCAAACAATCACCAGGTCGATGGTGACCTCCTACGTAAAGGAGTTCACCAGCAGGTCGAGCTAGGAATCTCAGTTAGCATGGTAGAAACTCAAGCTGGAGGCAAGCAACGTGAAAGACACAGTTAATGTGCGGAAGCTTAAGCTAGTCTCACAGATGAGACATAGGCTAATGTGGACATACTACTTAAGGGATAAGAATGAATATTATTAGGATAAGAACCACACATGGATAGGGCCACGTAATCTAACAGAATTGGGCAGTTTGGACATCCAGGCAGTAGAACAAGTAACTCGAGCAACAGGGTAGCACAGCCCGGAGCAGCCAGTCTTGGACAGCAAGGTAACACCCTATATAAAGGGGGTGAGGTATGATCATCCAAACTCTACACACTACTAAATACATACAATCTATACAGTTACTGTTCATCGTCTTCTTTCATCCACATACTGACTTGATTGTCGGAGTCTACGTCGGGACACCTCCCAGCGCTGTTTTGCAGGTCTACTGAACTAGTAGAGAGCAAATCTAGGTCGTTCGAGTCCGGTCAAGGTCGTTTTACACACCATTAACAATTAACAATTAACAATTAGATTCAATTGTTAATTCAATGTTAATCAATGCCGTTTGGATGTTTTCTCTTATTATTATCTTCGATATATTATGGAAATGATTTAAGCCAAAAATAATCATGCTTATACACAAATGTAAAATTTTTATTTTAAATAGTATTCTTTAAGTAAAAATATATATTCTATTAATAGAAATATTTTTTTTTCTAACTTATTATGAAAATGATTCCGAATAATATATTTAAGTTCACCTTTAATAATACATATAAATGTATTTTTATGCTAATATATATTGAATTTAAATTAATTCAAAGGTAATTAACGATGTTTTGATATTTTCTCTTGCTATTTTTTTTCGATTTCGTTGTTACAGTGGGAGATTATTTTTTTTTACTTAATTTTGGTCGATAACATATAAAACTTGAAATCTGAGGTATGCTTGCAAGCTCAATCTTAATACTTCGATACTTTTTAATTTTTACTTTCATATCATTACACATAGATGTAATGATATAAAATATAAAATTTATTTAAAAAATATTCTGAATAATAACACGATTGAAGATACTTAATATATATAACAAAATACAAACAACCAATGTGTTTATCAAACATTATTAATTTTAGTGGAAAATTCAAGATTATCTTAAACATTAAGAAAGAGTTCAGTGAATTATAAATTAATGTTTTTATCTTGACATTATAACGCACATTGGTCCAAAAATAACTTTGAATCGTATATTAGCTCATTGGCAAAAGGGATGATGCATCTTGTTGATACAATTTCTATCGATGTAGTATCTTAAGTTTTCTTAATTTGCATCATGCCCAAGACCTCATGTTATAATATGGTTAATAAGAATTACTTTTCTTTTATTATTTTTTTCCTTTCAAATAAGTGAGGCGTAACAATTTTTGAATGAATATGACGTGAGTAATATTACAAATAACACTGACAATGACATCATTAAGTAAACATATTCATTATCTTCATTTAGATGATTCTAATGATAACTATTTTGTAAGAATTAGATTAATATATTAAAATTATGATTTCGTCGCATATTTGTTATTTTTATTTTGTTATTCGTACTAAAATTATAATAAATAATACTCCCTCCTATTCATAATAAGTGTCGTTTTAAGAAGTTGCACAGTAATTAAGGATATTTTTTTGTCAATAATAACCCTCTTTAATGAAGATAGAGAATGATGTTTTGGGAAAAAAAATGAATAGTGAATATGAAAAGATGTAGTGTATTTATTAGCTAAATGAGGGTAATAATGGAAAAATATGTACAAAAGATCCAAAACGACATTTATTTGGATAATAGTAGATAAAGCCAAAATAACATTTAAAAAAAATAGGAGGTAGTATATAATATCCAACACATATTAGTATGGAAAAATATTTATACTATGTGTTTCACTACGTATTCTCTTATGAGGCCTCAGTAGCTCATCCTCAAGGCTGATGTAGAAAATTCAGTCGGCGGTACTTGCCTTCCTTCTACTGGAATCTCGATTCATATTACTTTGTTATTCGTACTAAAATTATAATAAATGATATATAATATCCAACACATATTAGTATGGAAAAATATTTATACTATGTGTATTATTGAAAGGTGAACTTAAATTATATTATTCAAAATCTTCTAATATTTTAGTTATCTCTGAAAAATAATAAAAGCAAAAGCAACCGTATTAATCACAAAGAATAATGTTATTAATTGATAAATTAATTAACTTAATAGTATGAGATAAGTTAAATAATATGATAGCAATATTTGTTATAATACTTTAAAAATTATAAAAATTATTTCTATTATTTGATTAAATATTATTTTACTAAATAAATAAATATTTAAATTAAAAAATTTATATTAGTTATATAGGAGGATTAAACTTTGGCTTCTATCATTTTTAAACATATAATACTTGATACTACTATGTTTCAATTTAATTTTATTGAAGAACAAAATTTTAATGAAAAATGAATTTAATAATTGTAACTCCTTAACTAAAATAAAATTACATTAGTGACCTTAGAAATTAAGTGAGGGCATTTTTGGCAATCCAATTTTTCAAGAACAACTCTCCCTTTGAGAGTTATAGATAAGGAACAGAAAGTTGTACATCTTCATGTTACTTACCTGATTCTAGGGAAGAAGGAGGTTCATATTATCTATCTTACCTTACATGATCAAAATGCGTAATGCTACATGAATTTGCAATCAAAAGAACTCACCGTTTCAGCCGCAACATGGATCTGTGGATTGCTATGAAAACACATGTGCTTCCAATCACTTCCTGCCCCAAATCCAATAAAATTTATAATAAATTAGCAAAAAAGGACCCTTATGTATTAGGTGAGCAAAAACTATGCTAAGATCAAAATACAATCAAATGGTCATAACAATAACAATAAAAAGTTTTCAACAACCACAGCAACAATAATAATAATAAGACATAATAAAGCAGGCTGAGGATGCAAGAAAATTTGAAGTCTAAATATTGAAGAAAAATGTCGGACTTCAGGGAGTTTTAATGTCATGATTCATATGGTTAAAGCTGATGGCTCCCTCTTCCTTATAAGCAATAAGAAAGAAATCGGAATCCTAACACAGAAAACATTTCAGGTTTGATTCAGATAGGTAGATATAGTAATTTAATCTACAAGGATTCAAATAAAATAGAGGAAAAAAGAATGGTGATTTAACATTTATAACTGAATTACAGCATACATGAGGATGGTTATGCATTTGAACCAACTCTGGGCAGCCTAGCTCTAACAACAGAGACAAAACAGCCCCCCTATAGTGACATTTTCAACACTGGGAAAAACAGTCAAATCAAGTTTTTTTCACACATTTCCATCACAAGGACGTTGCATAAGCAATTGAAGACGAGAATAAATATCGACCGAAAAGAAAAAAGCGACCTCATCACTTGGAAAGACAAATGTAGACGGTGTCAAGTTGTGATAATCTTTTAGGCAACTTAACGGCTTGAAACCCAGGAGACAGAGATGGCCTGTTGAAACCCTCTTGATCTCAGAAACTTCATCAACTGAAAACAGGATATTCCCACTGCAAAATCAAAACTAGATGTTCGGTGGCAATAGAAAGATAATAAACCAGAATTCTAACACAAGCATATNAAAAAAAAAAAAACTGAAGGGCAGTCTTTAAGCCTCCTAGATATAATACAAAAAATGCTTTCTTATCAAAAAGTTGCTTATTCAAAGTTCACTATTATGCTGACAATGAGTTCAAATAAAGGGTTATCCTGCACCCAAAAGTTAAAAGATGTTTGATCTACAGAAGACAAGAAATAAATAATAATAATAATAACAACACACATCGACTCACTACTCCAACAACCTAGGTAGCATCATCTCAGATCCTTCTCAATGAGTAGTTCATAAGAACTGAGCCTATCTTTTTCTCGTAAAGAATTCTTTAAGGTTTTCTGTCAAAGTTTTATTTTCTCAAAGCATCGAGGTAACTGAATCTTAACGATCTAGTTTACAATAATACTGAAGCCACAGACTATAATATTTAGAATTCAATGGAGAAATGCAACACACAGAAGGGGAAAATAAGAGCACTACTTAAAATCCTTATAGTGGAAAGGATTTAAGACATTACCTGGGTAAACTTTGGCATGGAAGAATAGAAAGGTCTAGAATAATTGTATCACACCAAACTTTCTCGTGTACTATGAGACAAGCTAAAATATAATTCTAGAAAATCCATTACATACTAAAAAGGCCTTTAAAGTTGATAAAATATGGCTGCATAATGGTGGTGACCTCACTTCTTGTAAGTCTGAAAAAGCTTTGGATGCTCCTGAAGTACAGCACCAGTGTCTGAACATAAGAGAGATCTCTCTACCTACATTAGCATTAAATTGACAATTGGAAATGGAATCGTGATCTTCAGATTATGCTAACTTTTGAAACTCTTAAAAGTTAAAAATAACATCATAAGTTCTTAATTCCACAGAGACAATTAAAGTAAATCAAAACTTAGATTTTGTACCTTCAAGGGAAGGTTTGTGACTGAATCAAGCCACGTGATTGCTCCTGAAAACAAAAGGAGATACACATTGATGACTTAGCTCCAGGCCAATGCATAGAAAAATTAAATGGGTTAAAAACTGCAACAGACCAGGATTAGTTGGGCGGACTAAGGCATAAGTATTTAGCTCAATGGATACACCGCCAGCAATAATGAAGTTAATTCTTCTAACTTTGCGTTTCCTGAACATACGCTTTCTCAGCTGGTCTTGCATGTCTTCAAATCTGGTCAAAGGTTTATAACATGATGAAAGAGTGGGGGTATGTTGCCCATATTCCTCAAAGTCATTAACATCCATATTCTCTTAATCTAGCAAAATTTGAAGGTTACCGTTTGTCTAAAATTTACATATATGTTTTTGATAAATTGAGTAAAACTAGAAGCATGGATGATTGATTGGTAGCTGCTTCTGCTTGTTTCAAATTTGTAAACTAAAACAAGCAGGCTAATGATATTTTATTTAGTGCACATAAGGAGACTACTGTTAGTCCCTGCTCGTCTTTATTTGCAGCTAGGATGCACTGTTCGTGTAAGCAAAAATGCTTCCCGACACAAACGGACACTTTTAGAATAGAAGAAGATATTGAACAACTCAAAGTATTGATTATTCAGTTTTTGCTGTGTTTACAAATACAAAACTACATCCCTATTTATAAGAACTAAAAACAACTACCTAGTGACTTTCCTAGAAATTACTTAAGCTGAAAAATCAGCCCATAATGGCTGCTATGAAGGTGCTTTGCAGCTGCAAGGAATTTGCATTGCTATTGCAATGAAGCTGCAAGGAAACAGCAGATTATATATTTCTTACAATTCTTCCCCTAATCATGCTGCTCTTCCTTGTTTCCTATCATTCCAATCTTGGTCCTCAGCTCCATGAACCGAAGACGGCCGAGTGGCTTGGTAAGGATGTCTGCGAGCTGCCGTCCGGATTCGACAAACTCCAAAACAATATGTCCTTCATCGACACAATCCCTGATGAAGTGAAAACGGGTATCGATGTGCTTGCTCCGGTCATGGAGGACTGGATTTTTTGCAAGGGCAATGGCGGGCTGGTTGTCCACCATCAGAGCTGGTGGACGAGCTTCCTCGCCGGTCAGCTCGCCCAGCAACCTACGCAGCCAGACCGCCTGACATGCCGCTGTGGCTGCCGCCACGTACTCCGCCTCGCACGTAGACAACGCCACGATCTTCTGTTTCAACGACTGCCATGAGATTGGGGCTGATCCAAGGAAGACGAGCACACCGGAGGTGCTCTTCCGCCCATCAATGTCGCCTGCCATGTCTGCATCGCTGAAAACCGTGAGCCGCAGCCCACTTCCACCGCCGGTCTTGGGAAAGATGATGCCCTGGTCCACCGTCCCCTTGACATAGCGCAACAGCCGCTTTACCGCAGCCCAATGATCCTCTCGGGGGTCCTCCATGAAACGACTGACATAGCCCACGGCGAATGCAATATCTGGCCTCGTGTGGACTAGATAGCGTAGCCCGCCGACGATACTCCGGTAGAGTGTTGCATCCACCTTTTCCGCGGTGCTGGCTTTCGTCAGTTTCAGCCGCTCCTCCATTGGAGTCGCGCATGACTTGCAGTCAGCCATGCCGCTCCGCTCCAACAGCTTCCCCGCATACGCACGCTGGCAGAGAGTGATGGAGTCTCTCCCCTGCTTCACCTCGATGCCGAGGTAGTAGGAGAGCTGCCCGAGATCGCTCATGCGGAAACGAGCTGCCATCTCGTGCTTGAAACCGTTGATGTCCCCTTCTCGTGCCCCGGTGATGATCAAGTCATCTACATACACGCCGACGACGAGCTCCTCCTTCCCCCGTCGTCGCGTGTAGAGCGCGTGCTCAGTCTCGCAGCGCGTGAACCCAAGCGTACCCAGAGTGGCATCGAGCTTGGCGTTCCACGCTCGCGGGGCTTGTCGCAACCCATAGAGTGCCTTCCGCAGCCGTAGCACCTTGTGCTCCTTTCCCTTGACGACGAAGCCCGGGGCTTGCTTGACGAAAACAGTCTCCGCTAGCTCTCCATTTAGGAAGGCCGATTTCACGTCCAGGTGATGAATGCGCCAGTCCTTTGCTGCCGCCATGGCTAGCAGTAGGCGAACTGACTCCATGCGCGCCACTGGTGCAAAAACTTCCTCAAAGTCGATGCCCTCTCGCTGGACGAAACCGCGAGCAACGAGGCGCGCCTTGTGCTTGACTATGGCGCCACACTCGTCCCGCTTGACTTTGTAGACCCATTTGAGCCCGATTGGATGACAGCCTGGAGGTGGATCGACGAGCTCCCACGTCTCATTTTCCTCGATCGCCTTCATCTCCTCTAGCATAGCTCGTCTCCAATTGACATCTCCCTCGGCCTGCGCGAAAGTCGATGGCTCCTCTGCGCTGACGAGGAGCAGCTCCTGATCATCGAGTAATCGGCTCGCTAAGCCTGGTACCGCCGAGTTGCCAACAAGGTTGTCCATCCTGCGAAACCTCACCCCCTCGCCGTCGTGGAAGGCATCCACATACTCGTCGATGTCGCTTGGAGGAGAGGCGAACTCAACTGTCGTCGGAGATGTCCCCTGTCCTGCCGCAGTAGGGGAATGTGGTGAGGGTGTGTGTGCAGCCACTGGTGGAGATTCTTCGCCCGTGCCCGTCATGGCAGGACTTTGCGGCTCATCCGACGCCGCCACAGCTGTTGGACTTGGCGCGTCCGCAGCTGGCTCCTCTACTCCCACATCTCCTCCTCCGTGGATCACCAAATGCTCGATGACGAACGTACCGCCAACGCCACGGGCTTCCCCCGTGCCAGGATTCTCCCAATCCCAGGCCGCCATTTCGTCGAACACCACATCCCGCGAAACCACCACCTTGCCTCCACGTGGATCGTAGAGCCGATAGGCCTTGCTCCCCTCCTCGTAGCCTAGGAACACCATCGGTGTGCTCCTATCCTCAAGCTTGGACATGAAGGGCTTCGTCTTCTTCACATGGCCAATGCACCCAAACGTCCTTAGAAACGAGACGTCGGGCTGCCTACCATGCCAAGCTTCGAATGGCGTCATGCCCTTCAGGGCCTTTGTGGGCGCACGGTTGAGGATGAACACTGCCGTGCTCACAGCCTCTCCCCAGAACTCCGCTGGCATGCCCTTTGCCTTCATCATGCTTCGGGCCATGCCCACCACGGTCTGATTCCGCCGCTCCACTACACCGTTTTGCTGCGGTGAGTACGGCGCAGTGTGATGGCGCACCACCCCCTGGTTTGCACAGTACGCAGCGAATTCCACCGATGTGAACTCGCCACCGCGATCCGTCCTCAGCACGCGCAGCCGTTTCCCAGACTCTACCTCGGCTCGCGCCTGGAACCGCTTGATTGCCTCTGCTGCCTGATCCTTACTCGTCAGGAGCTGCAGCCACATGAAACGGCTACAGTCATCCACGAGCAGCAGGAAGTAGCGCCGTCCGCCATGCGTAGCCGGTGTGATCGGCCCGCAGAGGTCGCCGTGGACGAGCTCTAGGACGTCCGCCGCACGATACTTGGCCGCCTTTGGGAAGGGCAGCCGCTTCTGCTTCCCTGCCAGGCAGCTGTCGCACAGCTCGCCTGCGTGCTCGATGTGCGGGAGCCCGCGCACCATCTTCCTCAGCCGGCCGAGTGCGTCGAAGTTCAAATGGCCGAAACGAGCATGCCATAGCCATGGCTCTTCGGTGTGTCGTACTGCCAAGCACACTGGCTGCTCCACCTTCAAGTCGAGGAGGTAGAGGCGGTTCCGGGAACGCTGGACCTTGGCCAACAGCCGCTGGTCTCGGTCCCTGAGCTTTAGCACGCCGCCTTTGACAAGCACCTCACAGCCGTGCTCGTCCAACTGCCCGATGCTGACGATGCTTGAACGCAACTGCGGGATATAGTACACATCCGTCAATGCGCGGTGCTCGCCGTTCTGGCACCGGAAGATGACGTTGCCGCGACCTCGAATCTCCACCTTTGAGCCGTCTCCGAACTTCACCGTCCCCGTCACGCCGTCATCAAGCTCGGAGAAGGCCTCCTTGGAGCCGGTCATGTGGTTGCTGGCGCCGGAGTCTAGGTACCACCTCTGCTCCATGCCACCGCCCATTCGTCCAAGGTGGACTTGGGCACTTGACTCGTCGAGGTGAACGACCTGTAGTGCCTTCCCCTGCTCTGCAACCGCCGCCTTGACTTCCTCTAACTCTGGCTCAACGTCGTGCAACTTGCAGGTCGTTGCCATTAGAAGAGTTGGCTCCTCGTCGTCTACCTGCGCGAGGTGTGCCTCCCTCTTCTCCTTCTTGGGATTCTTGCAATCCCGGGCCCAGTGTCCTGTCTTCCCGCAGCGTCGACAAGTGTCCTTGTCGATCGGACGCACGTTGTCGCCGTCCTTCTTCTTCTGCGGGGCCTTGCTACGACGCTTGCCGTAGCCGCCACGGCTGGAGGAGCCTTCCCCGGGCCGCCTCTCGCGCATACGAGCTGCCCATTCTTCCTCGGTCAGCAGTAACTTGCCGCTGGTAGTTATCGTCGCCGTCTCCACACGGTCATCGACCGCCCGCAAGCGCCCAGTCACATCCTCAATCGTGAGGGTGGACATGTCGATCAACGTCTCGATGGAGAGCGCGATCTGGGCGTACTTAGGTGGCACGACACGCAAGTATTTCGCGACCGCCTCCTCGTCGGTGATGGTGACGCCGTGCGCCGCCAGTTGACTGACGAGCGACTGCAGACGGAGCGAGAAATCCTCCACTGCCTCGCCGTCGCGGAACACCAGCGCCTCATACTCCCGCCGCAGCTGCTGCGCCTTCGCCTTCTTTGCGCGATCAGACCCGATGCGCATGGCCTTGAGGGCGTCCCAAGCAGCCTTTGCGGAGTCCTTTACGCCCAGCGACTCCACGTACTCGTGAGGCACAGCGGATAGAATCGCTTCCATCGCTGCACAGTCCTCTTCTTCATCCTCGGTGCCTTCTTCAATGGCCCGCCATAGCTTACGCGCACGCAACTTGACCTTCATCAGCACCGCCCACTCGCCATAGTTTGTGCGTGTGAGGACCGGCCAGTTGGCCCCGCCAACGTCTCGTACGGTCCTGTGGATGATGACCTCCTGGCGCGGTGAAGCGTGTGCACCGCTCCCTTGCACCATCGACGCAGCATCTTGGCTTGCCATGTCTCTGATACCACTTGTTAGTCCCTGCTCGTCTTTATTTGCAGCTAGGATGCACTGTTCGTGTAAGCAAAAATGCTTCCCGACACAAACGGACACTTTTAGAATAGAAGAAGATATTGAACAACTCAAAGTATTGATTATTCAGTTTTTGCTGTGTTTACAAATACAAAACTACATCCCTATTTATAAGAACTAAAAACAACTACCTAGTGACTTTCCTAGAAATTACTTAAGCTGAAAAATCAGCCCATAATGGCTGCTATGAAGGTGCTTTGCAGCTGCAATGAATTTGCATTGCTATTGCAATGAAGCTGCAAGGAAACAGCAGATTATATATTTCTTACAACTACCATTATGATATGTTTTTTCTTGCATATTTTACATGAAATGAAA
>BKCP01001002.1:963671-974438 GCA_008636005.1 Striga asiatica | reverse complement strand
AACCCCAAATTGAGAATACTACTGTCGTGCTTTACACCAAAATCAATATTATGAGGTACAAACACTCCTTCCTTTGACTTGTCCCAAAACATCTTGTGCTTTTGCACCATAACCAGTTTCTACACCATCCTGTAACACAAAAAAACGGAAAAAATGTCACGCATTCTCTTCACGACGAATTGGATGACAAAACTTCTAAATCTATAGGCAGATAGTAAAAAAATCTCTTTTTCAAACTGATAGGCGTCGATGAGGGCAGAGGTCTCGACGGGGGTTGTGTCGGGGACGGCGGCAGGGAGGAAGTTCTGGGTGGAGGCCTTGACGGTTGGGGTGCGAAGGCACAAAAATTGAAGAAGAGACGATGAAGAAGGGAAGATGGGGTATTTTACGTGTTTTATTAATTTGATAATAAATGATACCTTATCCCACAACAATCGTGGGATGCGGAATAACAAAAATAAGGAAAAATAACCGGGCTCTTGCGGGTATAACGGGCTATACAAGTGTCAACCAAACAAAGTAAACAACTTGATATATTAACAAATAGTAGGATATCAAGCCTAATCATCCAAACCAAATGCACCCTTATACTATTTATACTATATCCCACTATTAGGCAAGGATATAATATCAAGCAATTGCCTCAAAACTATGTAATTATCGAGAGCCCTAAATCATCAAGCAACTCAACCTAGGTTGCAAGTGCATGCGTGTGGTCGCGAGACCTCATCCGCATGCTCGCGAGTGCCAGCAGCCAGACCTAAGTCTCACCTAGCACTCACCAGTGAGGTATCAATCCGCTAGGCCGCGAGTTCCCAGCGCGATACCCCAGCACCCGCCCGCGAGCCCTCTTCTGCGACCCTATGAGTCCCATACGCCAGTCACGAGTGACCTGCCAAGACCTAGGTCTCGCTCGCGAGTCCTTTTCCGCGATCTCACGAGCCCCGGCCTGCTTAGTTCACATCTCAACACTCGCCCGGGAACGAGATCGTCAGTCCAGCCTTTCCCAGCGAGTGTGTATCATTAAATGTGTGTGTTTGTGGTGTAACTACAAATAGACTTGTTGTTTTGTAATTTAAACAATCTCCCTCATTTCCCAACTTTTTAGTTGGGAAATTAGCTCTTTCTCTCTCTTTGTCTCCCTAGTTCATATTTGGAGCTCCAAGACTCGTTTTTCAGTGAATTTCCAGCGATGTCATTTTTGTTAAAGTTTTGAGCTTTTAACTCTGATTTTCTTCGAGCATGCAATAGAAGTGTGAACACTTAGTTATAAAATTCATTACTTTGCATTTGCTCCTTTTCTAATTATGAAGTTTTTTAAGGTAAATTTGGTGTCTTGTTTGAGAATTTGGTTAAAGTTTGAATCTTTTTGTTTTTATTTTTTATCTAAGGTACTTAGAAGTTAATTACGTGTTTATCTTGTGTTAAAAGTTGAGATTTTGTTGAAAGCTTGATCATTTAGGTAAAAGACTCGATTTAATTTCTTAGGACCATAGTACTCGCATTCTTTATTTACTTATTTTTTTCTCGAGTTGAGGAGACTCCGTGTTAGAAAAGTTCAAACCTGTGTTAATGTTCTCGCATTTAGTTAATTGTTTTCATTTTCCTAGGTTAAATTAGTTTTAAATCAATCATTCAATCTTGTTAGCATGTTTAGGATCTTGTTTTCGTTTTTGCGCTATTAACGACTAATTAGTGCACGAAGCTCCGAGTAGTCTTCCTTGACAGATGACTCGAGGTTGCGAATTACTCGATTACCAATCAATTCTCCAAAACTATAGTCAACACACGCATCCGCATGCGACCCCGCAAGGGCTGCCGGTAGCTTGATGTCAATGATGCCCAGTCCCGAAGACCGATTGCTGGCAAGCAAAAAATACAGCCGCATCGTTACCCAAGCCACAGCCGAGCGCGTGAAGCATCCAGCGCAGGTTGCACACAGGCGCAGTGGAGACGACGCTGAGCATGAGCGATTCGATTTGTATCCTCCTAGCGTGAATTTCGCACAGCGACCAGTAGGTACGCCCGATCCCGATGACCTCTCGACTTCTTAGTTCGATATTTGTGGGCAACTCGAGCCACACCCTGAGACGCTGACAGCGAGCTCACGGCAGCTCCCATTATGCGGCAAGGACAATGAGGAACGCAGCAGGCCCGACAAGCAATTCTCGATGATCTCACGGCGGCTAGAGATGGCAGCAACGACTTGGACGTGCGGCACCAAGACAAGGTGACACAAAGGCGAAGCATGGAAGAAAATGGGAGGCGACAGTTTTCAGGCAACTAGCTTACTTGGACAATAAGTTTACTAGATATGGATTTCTAGGATGATATGGAAAATTCAGTTCCACTTGAACATGGACTGATTTATTTTCAGATTCAATTATAGTTCTAATTAATGGTCATAATAGTGGATTCATTTCCATGTTTTTATTATTGCTATATATCAATTGTTAGATATACATGATTGATTAATTATTTACTTTATGGCAAGTGAATCAATTGTGGAATTTCATATGTTAAAAATTATCATTTTAAAAGACTAAGTGGACGAAGGAATGTATTAAGTTTTAGTTAATTTTAAAGATCATACGGCCTTCATGGCCGGTCTTTTGGTGATGCAATTAATTTATGTGTGGGTCTCGCCACTCGAGGACATTACTGAAAATTAATTGCATGATCATTAGGACGAACTTCCTCCGGATGATTATAGGAAGTTGAATTTAGAGTGTGTTGCCTCTCCACCGAGAGACATACAATCTTTCAATGATAACCTTAGGATCAAGTAATGGGTTACACTTAAAATGCGATAAAAATCATCCTCCCCAAAGGAGTCATTGAATTTTTGTCGTATGGCCAAATGAAGAACGACTATTAATTTCGTTCGCCGTGAATTTGGTTTTGGCTTATGAAAATTAACGGGTACTTCAAAAAACCTTCTCTTGTGAATGTTGAATGTGTGGGAATACCCACCATGGCATGCATGATTTCGGTGTTTTGAGATGCCGGTGAATTTCAATCAATATTTCTTTTGTTGGGTTCTGTGGGGAATGTCGGTGACTATTCTTTAAATCGATTGAGAATCTAAGAAACGAATTATACATGCAGCGTAACTAACAATCAGATTAAAAAACTTACCATTTAAAATTTTTCCAACTATGTACAAATATACACGGCCTACGGGGTCCATACGAATGGTTCTGAGTTGTTCCTCATACCAGACTTCTCGTCATGTCGTCTCATTGTTGGTTGTGCCTCATCATGTGCGTCGGAGCCGCGCCTTGCCAACCGCTGCGGATCGCCATGTTGGGTCGCTTCCATTAGTCGTGTGATGCTATCATCGAGGCTGGTTACCGCGTACTATTGCCAGGTAGGATGACTCACGTGATCGTCGACCTGTTCACGCGCTGGTTGCCGGTCTGGTCGCACGCTAGTTGTTGGTCGCCACGTCGGGTGGTGCACCTACTGCCGCCAGGTACACTACTACGTGTGGTGGTTCGTAGTGATCGGGATTTGCCAAGTTTAGCAGCCTCGGGATGCATCGTGGAGATATGTATATTCGTCGGGATATGACGAACAATCTACCTTGGTATCCTCTGTTGTATGATCGATCACCACTCCGAGTTGTTTTGGTGGGCGACTCGTCGGATCTCCCAAAGCTTCTCGATTTTTTTCTCCATTGTACCTCTCAATTTTTGCCGATTTTTCAATGAAAAGAAATCCATTTTCTCACGTGTGTTATGCGTGTAGAACCATCTTCGAGGCCCAAGGAGGTGCTAAATATGGGCTCCCAAATATGAATGCAACTGTGGGCCTGGCCCCCTCCATTCATACTTGAATAATACTTCATTCCACTAAAGAAATATTACTGAACTCCCCACTTAGCCTCCGAATTATAAATAATTTGTCTCCCAGCTGATTTACCTCCCAATATTCAAGATATAACATCATTGATTAATTTAATTACTGAAAATATATTTTACTAACTTCTTGATCTGAAAATAGTAACACTCAATACTTTATTATCATGTCAAAAATAAATCCATCAACCTAGTTTAGCGTAATAATATTTCTTGAGCTCATATCGGGGACGTCATCAACCCAGCGTACCAGGACATGGTGACTATAAACAATTTCAACGGCACATCATATAATCATAATTATTTATAGAAATATCGAGTCTATCGACCTAACAGAATAAATCTCGTCATTGGTAAATCAAATAAATAATAATACATATGCTCGTTTATTATCTTACGGGTTAAGAGAACGCAACAACTATTGAGGTATAAATTATTTATTTGGTCAGTATAAAATAATCTTATCCTCATGTAGGTACATTCAATACACCTGAGATGTACTAGTGTAATTCGTTAACCAAAGATCAACTAACTCGAAAATCACATTACAACCTTTTGCGACAATTAGTTTAATTCCGTCTGGGTTGTGCAAAAAATATTTATGTTTTCCAAGGAACTGATAATATGACGTTTCTGTTCGACACATCGAACCATATTATCTACAATGTAAAATAAAGAAACTATGTCCGCACAAATAAATAAACCACAGACATTCACTTGACTAAAAACATGAATCTCATTCAAAATGGAATTGGGAGTAAACACAAAGCCGAACTTTTACAGTATACCCTAACAAATTTGAGTATATCAATATTAATGGTTAAATTCGAATGCTTATTACATTTTTGTGATTCTCAGTATAATTCAAACATGTCCTTCAATCTGTTGTCCTTTATTCTCAAAGAAAATTTACTTGTTCAAATTAGAAATAGAACTTGGACAGTATCCAAAATTATTAGAAAGCACGAGTCAAAAGGCAAGTGTATCTGGTTTAAGTAAAATGGACATAGGAAGTCGAACTAGCCTATCTTTGAATACAACAAATGTAAATCTAATCCACCAGGAAGTAAAGACCTTTTTAGTTGTATTATCTACAAATACCTGGTGAATAGATACAGAACCACTAATTATGTAAAAAAGTTCAAGAAAACCAAATCGACTTAGTGATAGGTACATTACCATCTATAATGGGTTTTGGCTACGTAAATGACAGCTATTGCAGTGGAGTTTTCTATTGAATACTCCCTCCTAATCATACTAAATGTCGTTTTAAGAAGTTGCACAGTAAATAAGGATATTTTTTTGTCAATAATAACCCTCTTTAATGAAGATAGAGAATGATGTTTTGGGAAAAAATGAAGAGTGAATATGAAAAGACGTAGTGTATTTTTTAGCTAAATTAGGGTAATAATGAAAAAATATGTACAAAAGATCCAAAATGACATTTATTTGGATAATAGTTAATAAAGCCAAAATGACATTTAAAAAGAATAGGAGGTAGTAGTATGTTTGGTTTTGAGAAATTGTCTTTATATACCATTTTTTAGAAAGATTTTTTTTTTCAATTTCTAAATTGTGTATGGATATTACATTTTATTTGGTGGAACTAACGATCAGGTTTCAATGTTACCGTTTAAATCTTTGCCAACTCTGTATAGAATTACACGGCCTACTGGGTTGGACAAATGGTTTTGACTTCTCGTCCTCTCGCCTCGTTGCTAGTCGCGCCATGCCGTGTACGTCCATCATCAGGTGGAGCCCCCGTCGTGAATCCCCGATTCCGCGTGCGTTGCCATGCGTGGTTGGGATGCTGTGATGCATCGTCGAGTGTGGCTGGAGCTGCTGCAATACGTCTCCGTCCATGGTTTTCGTGCGTTGCCTCGCCACCTCGCTGATTGTTGGGTCGCGTTGCGATGGTCACCGTGGTGCACTACCACCGGGACTGTCGCATGCATGCAATGGTCTCGAAAAACATATGGGAATGAATATATTTCTCTGGGATTCAATGAACGGAAAACCTTTTGGCTTTTGTTGTATGACCGATCACCACTCCTAGTTGTCTTGGTGGGCGACTTGTCAGATCTCTCAAAGCCTCAAACATTTTTCTCTCCTTTGCACTTCTCGATTTTGGCGGAATAATCAAGGAAGAGATTATTGATCTCTCACTTTGGAATTCACGTGAAGAACAAAAATGTTTCTGTCGGTGAGGGGCTATGGGACTTGGTGTATTTATAGGCTAACAACAAGGACTATAAGGAGGTGCTAATTATGGGCTCCCAAATATGAATTCAACTATGGGCATGTCCCACTCCATTCATACTTGAATAATATTACATTCCACTAAATAAATACTATTGAACTCTCTATTTAGCCTCTAAACAACAAGTAATTTATCTCCCGGCTAATTGCTCGATTTAACTCACTATGTCTAAGATATAACTTATGTTGTTTAATGTAATTACTGAAAATATAAACAACGAACTTATTGATCTGAAATTAGTACCACTCAATTCTTTATTGATTATGTCAAAATATAATCCACCGACCGGGCTTGACATAATAATCCTTCTTGAATTCATTTTAGAGACGTCATCAACCCGGCAAACCGAGATACGACGACCGTAAACAATTTCAATAGTACATCATGTAATCGGAATTACTTACAAAAATACCGAGTTTGTTCACCTAAAAGAATAAGTCTCTCTTTCGGTAAATAAAACAAATAATAACCGAGTACATATGCTAGTTTATTGCCTTACGAGTTAACAAAACACATCAATTACTGAGTTCTAGAGTTTTTACATGGTCGGTGTAAAATAATCTTATCCTCCATATATCTGTTCAATACATCCGAGTTGCACTAGTGTAATTCATTAATCAAAGATCAACTAACTCGAAAATCACACTAAAACCATTCATGACAGTTGGTTCTATACTGTCTAGGCTGTGAACCAAAGTTTATATTTTACGAGGCACTAATAATATGATCTTTCTGTTCGTCACATCGAACCATATTATCTACAACATAAAATAAAGGAATCTTGTTAGCATAAATAAATAAACTGCGGGCACTCACTTGATTAAAAACATGAATCTACTCAAAATGAAATTGGGAGTAACACAAGGTTGAGATTCTACAATATACTTCAACAGGTACGTGGGTAGATAATTTGTTAAATCAAGGAAACAAAATGTCTCACAGTGCAATAAATGGAAATAAGTAACACGTCGACTAAAACCAATAAGGAGAAAAAAGTCTCTTAGGTGTATTGGTTAAATTAATGATGAGTTCCTATAAATATTCAGCTTTTCGGTTTGGTATTGTCAAACAGCGGCAAAAGTTCTGAACATAGTTCCAATGTAAATAAATAACTTCTACTTTGAGAGGATTATGGATAGGGCATAGGCCCAGTATGGAACATATTCGAATTCAGGGTATTTTCAACATACTGGTTGAAATGTTGATAGTGATCATATATGAAAGTCGTTCAGAAATTTGGCTATTAGTGGAAACGAATATTTGGTTTATTTTATAACACTAAAAATCGGAAGGTGGTTTTTAGAGGAATACTGAGATAAGCCACAAGCCCACTTGTAAGATTATCATAAGCAAAGATAAAGGTGAAAGTTAAACTTCGGTACCGCGTGTATGAAATGTTATACCACAATAAAAGTGCAACACACACGTATAATACACTTTTGCCGGAGGTATCTCGTCGTAGTGGGAGGATTGAAAGGCAGACCCATATATTTGTGTTATTGAGGGTCTTTGTGCTCAGTCTCTAGTAAACATGAAACAATGGGTTCATGTTCTTGAAAAAGTCTTTGGACTTAGTCTCTAGTGAATGTGAAATAAGTCCATGGTCATACGATGAGGTGCTCGTTGTAGTGGAAGGGTTGCAGTGCAGCCTCCATAGATTCATGTAGATAAGAGAGTCTCTAGTAAAAATGAAACTGATTCATAGTCATACAGTGAGTCGCTCCAAACAAGAATGCAGAACCTTAGCAAAAGTTAAAATATTTTCTAATTTAGGGTCTTGGACTCCAATCAGGTCCGGGGCTTGTAGAACTACCAAGTGGCATAAAGATCATTGAGTGTAATGGATCTTTGATTAAAGTAGTCTAGGCTAGCGAGGATTGGTGTTGAACAGTAATGTCAGAAAGAATGGGATCGATTTTGAGTTGACTTCTTTGCCAGTAGCCATGCTTGAGTCTATACGAATTTTTGGCTGTGGCCCCTCGTATAAGCTAAAAGATCTGGCATTGTGGATGTCAAGACAGTCTTATGAACGGAGGTCTTGTGGGAAAATCCATGGTGCAACACCTAGAAGTACTCATTGCAAAGGGCTGAGAGCATCTAGTTTATAAACTGAAACGGTCCATTTGTGGACTAAAGTAAGTATTGAAATCTAATACATCTGGTTGATGAGTCATTTTTTTATGGATTTGATCTATCACAAATGAGCATTGTGTGTATAATGACAAAAACGTGATGGTATTATTTGTACTGTGCGTAGACACCGTTCTGATCACTGGATGTGGTGTAAGGATGTTGTTAGATGCAAGGGTATGGTTATCCAAGCAATTAGATGTGAAGGAATCAGAAGAACCGACGTATGTTCTTGATGTCAAGGATCACAATAAGGAAATGTTGTGATTATTTAGAACTTCGTATCCAAGAAATGATGTGCCGGAGACCTGGGTTTACTTCGAGCCGACTGAGAAATACCTCTAATCATCCCTGAGTCACTAATTACCTGCAAAACAAGGGCCGAGAGTGATTCCTGACGTGAGCACTCCGAGGTTTAAATTAGTAAGGGGAAGAAGAAGATGAACTGTAGTGACTGTATATCTGTGTGTAGGGAGTTTAAGGTGTACCTTAACCCTTTTTTATAGGATAAATATTTTGGTGCACAAGATTTAGTTGTCCGGGCTGCCTCGGTCAGTCTGCTCAAAACTAGGCTTGTAAACAAATCAAACTTTTTTGATTCGATTCGATATTCGTGATTCGAATTCAAAATATTCGAATTTGAATTCGAATACGAATAATGTTTTATATTCGAAAGTTAAACGAATCCAAATTCGAATTTGCAGATATTCGATTCGAAATTCGAATATTCGATTCATTAACAATAATTATATAAATTTTATAAATTATATATAGTATACATTTTGTTTATAATATATATGTGTATATATATATATATATATTGCTATATTTCTCCTATTTTTATGACATAAAAATTAAAACATTATAAATTAACAAATTTTTCTAAAAATATATGAAAAATAAAAATTATTTTTTGTAATTATAATATTTTTTAATTATAATTTTTTTGAAAACGAATTCGAATTGAATCGAATATGTTCGAATATTCTAAATGAATCGAATACGAATCAAAAAATGAGTTCGTTAACGAATCGAATACGAATTCGAATCTTCGAATATTTTAACGAATCCGAATCGAATCTCTGAGTATTCGCTTGATTCGATTCGTTTACAACCCTACTCAAAACTACCCAGCTGCCCAAAACTGCCAACTGGCCGGTGATTAATCCTTGTCTGCTTTGTGTTCATCTTATCTTGATCTTATCCTTATCCTCATTAGATTCGTCCTTATCCTGATTAAATTCATTCTTATCTTGGTTAGGTCTCCATCAACTCAGGTTCCTAGGTGCTCAAAGGTCCCTTGATCTTAGATCTACGCACCAGGTATTAGTAGGTCACAACTCTCTAGGTCGTCACAACGAGTATTTGTGAATCAGGTATCCAAATTATGTGTATTGTGAATCAGGTATCCAAATCATGTGTACTCGAACTGGTTCTGTCTTCTCTGTTTTGTAGGTCGAAGTCGAGTAGGTCTTCTTCTGTGGTTCCGAAGTTAATCTCACCTTACTTGTTCGTCACCCTGGTCTCTAATCGACACGTTTTAACCTTATACTGGTGACCTGGTTAGTCCATGGCTATATTAATTACTTTTTCCAAAACATTTTAAAAGTTGGTTGTTGAAAAATGTTATCCTAATTTGTACAGTTAAATAAATTAATGAATTTAATAGTAATTTGTGGAAATAGAGATATAAATTCAAAATAACGCGAAACACGAGAAATTAATGAAATTTGGCTTTTGCTTTTAAATTAATGATGTATTCGACTCAGCCGGTCATCATTCATTATTTAGCCCCGCGAACATAATGTTTTTGAGGAAATAATCAAACGCGTACCGTTAGAACTTCCCATAAACCTACTTTCACACTTCTCAACATGCCACATCGTCCAAAACCTCATTCTTACTCCTACACACATAAACCTTCAATAACAATGAAACCCAAAATTGCATATTTTATGGATCCTATATGTTTCCTACTTACTTTTATTTAATATTATATTCTTATATTTTTATTAAAAAATGAAAAAATAAAAATAAAATTAAGAAAGTTGGAGATTGTTGCAAATGTGAGGCCACACAAAAGGTTTATGAGAGGTTTGAATTTGTAAACCCATTTATTTAAAATCTTAAACCTCAAACTTTATTCATTTAATAATAAAACATGTAAGAGTAGGTTTGTAAACCCGAGGCAAAACTCATTGTTAAAGATTCTCCTACTGTTAAAAAGTCAAAAAGCTTATAACATAAGAGAAATGCTATGGAGTCAATAGTTGGCTTTTTTATGGAGCCAACCACCAATGTTATAGTGTCACGTAGGCTATGTGGAGTTAATTATTTTTTCACATGACCTGACCTACGTGGCACTATAACATTGGTGGTTGACTCCTTTAGCTCCATAGCATTACTGTATAACATAATCATGTGCAAGTAAACATCGTGGTCAAGCGGTCAACCAATTTCCTTTTTACTTTGTCCCAAACAAAACAATAGGATATGAAGCAATTGATGTTGAGTGTT
>BKCP01001002.1:928463-938850 GCA_008636005.1 Striga asiatica | reverse complement strand
AAAAAAAAAGTAGTATGATGCTTCCACGATTTAGAAAAGTTAGTAATACATATAAGTAATAATAAGTATTAAAATATATAATAAATATTCCTTTTAATTTTCAATACATATTAATTACAAATTACCTTCATCAATGTTTATTTTCATCACTATGTCTTTAAATGTTTACTCATATCTATTATAAAGATAAAATACATGTAATGATGAGTTTAGAATTTCAAATTTTAAAAAATGAAACTATAATTTAGGACCTTATTTTCAACATTCAGAATGTATTAGTCTTTTAATTAAATGTGAGCAAATGAGTTACAAATTATTATTATCAACTCTAATCTAAGATATATTTTGAATACTAATTACAGTTGAATGGTCGTGAATGTTCACTGTCATTTTCAAAATTTAGTAAAAATCCATTGAAGTATATATCATGATAACAAGTTAATACGATAATAATCATTTTTTATAAGTAAAAATACAATTTTTATGTAATAAATAATCTACTCTCTTTTTTAGTTTAATCGAAATTAATCAAAATAAATTCACTCATTTTCACTATGGGATTTTAAATCCCTAGAATAATTGAAATGGATTGAAGTTCAATTTTGAAATAACTATCTTATAAGGGAGAATTGTTTCTTGAAAAAATTGAATTGTCGAAAATTCCATACGCTATAATTAATTTTTAAGGTTACTAATGTGATTTTGTCACAACTGTAAGGGAGTCACAAATATTAATAGTTACAATCACTTTTTCAATCAATTTGTTTTTCATTCTACCTTTTTTTTTGTCATCGATGATCTTATTAATCTCTTATTATATTTCGTTACCTATTTAATAATTTAATTTCTCTTAGTTGATATAAAGACGTTAAGATTATCTAAACAAATATATAAATTAAAACTAAAATTTAAGAAAAATATAGTTTTTAAATGTAAGAGAGAATATTATTTTAAGGTTTTGTAATTAAAATATATTTATTTTATAAGCGAAAAATATATAATGCACCAATGAAATTATCATCTCTAGTTTCCAAATATCCTATTTTACTATAGATACTTTTGTTATAGCATTAAAAAATTTAAAGGGAAACAATTTAGTGAACATGTATATGTTTAATAACGATTGAATCAAAAATAGTTATTCAACATACAAAATATCAATTTTTTGTGGAAAAAATCTCTTAGTTAAGTGAATTAACATGTAGTCTTAATAGGATTATTTTGTTTAGTTATTCACTAAAACAATATGCATGATACGATTTAGGTTTACCAAGTAATAGTATGTATAGTATGAATGTTCTTTTACGATAATGTGTGTTACATAAATTACTCTATCATTTACTTTAGTTGTAATATACATCAAAATAGATTAATTATACAAATAAAATAAAATATTTAACACTCAATTTTGAATCTTGAATTTCAAAATATGTGTACTTCTTAAAAAATATATAGTTACAATTAAAATCAATTGAAGAAAAATTATTAATGCATTTACTTAAAATTTATTTTCATTAGTCAATCTTATTTATAAATCATAGAGAAATTATAATTTTCAAATCACTTCTCAAAAGTAGGAAACATAACCTTTATACAAATATATAAAAATTATATTAAGATAAAAATAAAATATAAAAGAATCATCATTTTATAATTTATCTAAAATAGATATTTATTTTTCACTTTTAAGATAGTCTTGAAAATCCATGAAGGAAAATGATAATGCATGCATGCAATTTTAAGAAATGCAACAATAATTTATTTGGACAATATACATATATAGGTACCTTCAATCAACTAATGTTACAGCAATATATATAGATAGATGGTCACCTTTAATTAATCAAGGATGTTATTGTTCCTAATAATTTTCAAGTAATTTTTTTTTTATAAAATAATTACGACTTTAAAGATATTTTCAAATATTTATATCTCTTATGTCATTATATACAGAGAAAATATATATCTAAATATTATGAAATATTACACGTGCAAATATAATTGAATTTTCAACAGTTATGATCAAAATAATAGATAATAAACCATAATGTTATCTTCCAATCAATAATTAAAAAAATGATAATCACAAATTATAGTCATAGCATATTCGAGTTATCTTTCAAAGAGTATGACGTAAAAGAAAGACATTAAAAAACTATTATTTTGACAGTAATAATGATTATTCTTTTAAGAATAATGATGATATCAATAAATAACAAAATCAAGGACGACATAAATTTCTTTAGCATTTAAAATTTCACAAAAAATATTAATTTTATTTAGATTTTCTAACCAATATTTTTTTTTATTTAATTTTATTTGTCATAGAGTTCAGTTAATAGTATTATATATTATATTTTATAATAAAATACACAAATTTTTGTTAAACAATGGAAAGAAAATTATATAATACCACGTGCGTAGCACGTGAATCTTCCTAGTACATGATAAAGATCTCACTAGTGCCTATATTATTTAGATCAATAGAATGTTACCGGTACTCCTTGGCTTTCTAGATTCATGGAACAGCCAACACCATCCTTGACAGATTCAGTAAAAGCATTTTTACTTGGGTAGAGGCACCAAACCATGTTTCTACCTGAAAAACAATGTTAGTTAAGTAAGAGACACTTATAGAGAGAAAAATAGAGAAAATTATCTTTCCATGTGTGCCAATACATAGATTATTTTCTGATAAAGAATATTGAAGAAAACTATGGTGTACATAGTTGATAATGACAGTCAAGATAAGGAGGGGAAGGGGGTAGTCATAAAGCAACTCATAATTTTGGGGGCAGTCAAAATCTACATCCAAATTATGCACTCCGCTCATAGAAAATGTAAAGCCCCAGAATAGACTCAGACGATGGGTAAAACATTTAGGACGGTGCCCAGTGTAGATTTAGTTACCTGAACGACTCAATTCATTCCACATTATTTCCTCATCCTCAGTTATACCAAAGAGACACAAACTTGCAGCTTTGACACCAAATACTTGCCACAACAACTTTCCAGTATTGTTCTGTCTTAAGAAGTCCTGCCAAAAAAGGGAAAATGCCATGTGAGGATGCGATTGAATTGCCATATAACAGAAAATAGGAAAAACAAAAAAGAGTGTTCAACCACTTCGCAGTTATCTTTCAAAATCATTTGTATTTTTCGAAAACGAACAAACTTGTATCAGGCTTTTTTAGGATATATTTCTGAAATCATTTTACAGTATGACCTTATTTTCATCCTACACCCTACTTCAAACCAATCTCGAAAGCTGGATCCTACATTTCAGAAGGCCGACGGCCCAATTTAAAAGAAAAAGATATTTTATATTTAAAATCAAGTAAACTGTAAACACATAGATTCTTTTGTTTTTAATCTTTTCTCGTGAAAAATAAATATTTTCCAAAATACGCTCAAAAGATAATTTTCACGCAATTCAAACGAGAGTGAACAGAGCATAACTCCATTTCTTCTTCAAACTGATAAAAAAATAAATTTTAGAGGAGTAAGATTATAGAAACTCAAACCTTGGGATGCATATACAACCAAATATGGATTCTATGCCAAAGGGAACACTTTGTAACTTTAGAACACATGCAATCTTCCAATGGAAGCCAGCACTGCGGGAAGATTTTGGAAAGCAAGTATGAGAAATATTTGGAGAAAATGAATGTTACCCAATCAAATTGAAAAGAAATAGTAAGTCAAGTGAGGTGAATAATATTTCAGAAGAAGCGACAACCGATTACTTGTATAAACATAAAGACATAACGAAAAGTTAAAAAAGTAACCAACTATATACCTTCTGGCATAGATAACCCCTACTTCCAAGTAACCGGCAAGCTATTTGGCGAGCTGAAAAAAATTGGATTTTTTCTTCAGAAGTACCTAAATTCGCATATTCTGCTCTATGTTTCTTGTCCTCATGCACCTTGAAACCTCCCTGTTAGCTAAAAGAACAATGTCAAGCTAGCACATGAACTATAGTCTTACTGAAGCGAACATGTCCCGAGAAGTAGTCAACTAAACTCCAATTATCTAACACACTCTTTATGTCAACATGCAACTGTGAAACAAGAATCAATAATAGCATAAAAAATCAAAACATCCTGACCAGAAAAGAAGTATTTCGAGATACCTACTTTAGTAGTTAACTAGAATTAACAAAAAACATCATTGCAGAAAAGAACGCATGAAGTAGCCACAGCAATACTTGTACCATTCTGTTTCAATTCAGTACCTATAGATTGACATTAAAATACGATGCTATATTTGGTCACTGAATTCTGGTGATGAAAATTCAAAAGGGAGGTACCAGAATGAGAACCACAAAAGTACAGTAGAACAAAACCAAAGACACTAAAAAAGTGAGCGTATCTAAGAATTGCAATAAACAACATAAGACACTAGTTACAGTTTCCACATCTCACCATAACAACATATTTGACACCGCCCAAATCAAACTATTGCCTACACATCACATTAACTCAAATTAAGTTCTCATGTGATCCAGAAATTAAGGATAAGAAAAACTGAATTCACAAAACAAGCAATTCTACACAGCATCCACATATATATATATATATATGAACTGGGTGTTTGTAATTTCAACCGAGAGTTTGCCGTGGTTGCCATCAAACGTCATGCAAGCGCCAACTTCTTTCTCCAAAAGCTTCAAATCGTGAATAACTTGATTAACCATCGAGGGTACTGGCGAAATGGGGCCCCAACCTTGCCATTCTTGTAGGCTGATACTGCCCTTGGCGTCTGTTATTTCCTGCGCATAATTTTGCGTTGAGGATGGGCATTTTGTGGAAATGGGTTTCGTACCCATGGAAGACTGAGGATCCTTGACGAAGAAATTCCAGAAATTATGATGAGAAGGGAACAAAAATGGCGTTTTAGAGCTGAACAAGGGTTTAGCAATGACCATGGTGAGTGTCTGAATGAATATATTCAGATTTTGGTAATTGCAATTTCATTTCAAATTTTAGCAATTTATACTGGAAGTATAAATTAGACATATTAAAATTTGGTCAGTTAAACATTATTACTTTGTGCTCATATACATATACTCATATGCATCTACTCATTATAAATAGTTTCTTTCTCCCCTGAGTTTTTTCTTTTTTTTTTTTTTTTTTAGACACGTGAGCTTCCCAATTACTTGTCTGATCCTGTGTTCATCTAGGTAAAGAGGAGTTGTTCTCAAGGCGCACACACTTTTGACACGTGGGTTTCTCCATTCTTTGTATGACCTATGGTTCATCTCGACAGAGTTGTAATGCGAAACATAGGGATATTACTTTTATGTGTTCTCACATTGTTTTGAAGGTTGATCAATGTATCTCTTTTCTCACAGCTCTGGCAAACTCACGCCTAAAGACTGAACAGGCTGCACGCCTCCCGCCACCTCGTGCCAACACCACTGCCGCCTCTTCAGCACTCATGTCCCAGAGTCGTTGTTTGTCTGAGACTCGATCGACGGATCTTTCGATCGACTAACCGGAGCCGCCGGAAGCGGAAGTCTGATTAGGGATCCCAGATGAGCTCGATTGTCGTCTTCTACCCCCTCTTCAGGCCTCCTCGAGCTACGACGCAGAAGTTCAGGCGCTACAGATCGGTCTTCAGATTATAGCCTCTATCTCTACTCACTTGGATTGAGCTCGATGTTGCCGTTGTCACCACCCTCTTGACCTCGGGCCATCAGGGCTCGTGGTAGATTCAGCATCCGTTCATGCGCATAAGATCCACACTTAAGTCGGTTCGCTATCGAATCTCACACATCTTCCGCAAGGGAACCGACCCGCTGACTTCCTGGCGAGTCTCGGAGCCACCATTCCCCAGTGGCACACTTTTCACCGCAACGAAGCCCCTCTCCGCCAACGTATTTTAATGCGTATGGACCAGCTTGGCTACCCTTCATTCAAATTCTAGTAGTCATTTTATGTTTGTTGTACTTTGGCCCACTTTGTGGTGTAGATTGTTTGTATGGGCACCTGTCAAACCAGGTTCAAACTTTTTGTTTTGATTGTTTTTTTTTTCTTTTCTTCGTTTTTGTTTGAGCATGTGTAGACATATAATTTATTCGGCCTAGTTAGGGTCTTGATTATATAGAAGTTGAGGATCACGCCTCAATCCCCCAACCTTCTGGATGTTTATTCACTTAAAAAAAACATTATTACTTTATTTGAAAAATTTTATATTTTATATTAAATTTATGAGAATCTTGCAATTCTATAGATATTTGGGAATACCTAAATTGAAATATATCTAGAAGTATGCTAAATTAATTATAAATTAATTATAAAATAATTGTATATTTAATGGAAAGTCAAAAGTTTAAAAATAGCGTAAAATTATTTGGCTCTTTTTTTTTGCCAAAATGATAGAGGAATTATATATAACAAACGCACAAATGTGCAAAGATACAACCCAAGGTTGAATACACGACCCTTAAGCTGAGTAAACTTGGAGGACAGGTCTGACGACTGCCTAGAAGCCCGATGCTAGCAACCGCTAGAAACAAAAACACGACTCACCGACCAACAAAACAACCAAACACAAGAACTACAACTAAAGCTCCCCACGGGAGAATGGAAAAGGAGCTGCTCCCTATTGGAGAATAAATTGCTCCATCTCACTCAGACACTGAGGCCAAGGGCCCAAACAAAAAATACAGGACACAAACACTCAGGTAAAACACCCAGACAAAAAAAACAATCCTAACACAGACTCAAACAAACAAAAACAAAAGGTGCAACACAAAAGCGAGCCCTTCCCCAACAGTCAGCAGAGAACAATCGATTCCAATAATAATCTGAAGCCCAATCCAACTTCTGAAACTGCTGCCGAACGAGCCAAACCCGGACCCCAAACCTAACCAGAATCGACCCACCTCCAACCGAGAGAGACTAAAGAGCAACACCCCAAGCCAGAACAAACCAAACCCGTCAAACACCACTAACCGAGCCCGAAATACTCTAGACCCAAACCCTGACCCAACACCAGAGAACCAGGAAGGGACTGCTAGTCCTCACCTCTAACGAACAAGCCGTTAAAGTCCCGACCCACCCACCAACATACGCACATTCCAACCCCACCACAGTCTCACACAACCCGAACCAAGCTCCAAAGACCCGAACCCAAAAGCCCAAACCCCCAAACGACCGACCACCCAAATTTCCGATGGAGAGCAGATCCAATTGCCGACCGCCAGCACCCCACCAACCATCAATCGATGGCCGCCGGTACCTTGACAGCGGAATCATCGACCGCCGCCCAACCTCCGACCGAATCGCCAGTAAAACACACATCTATGCCGGCGACCTATGGCAGAACCAAAGGATCGCAATCGAAGAAGAATAGGCGACCCAGACCAGCCAGAGACCTCCGACGTCCAAGGAGCGACACCACCAACCTCCAGCCGAACCGTCCGCAATCGACGGCCAGAAGCTTGCTCAATCGCGGACCCCTGCGGCGAATCCAGAATAGCGTGACGTCAGGGGAGGGCCGAGCAGTCAAAGGTGACCGCCGGCCCGAACTACGCCGACGCCGGAGAAGGCAAACCGTGAGGAGTGACGGGGAGAGACGAGGGTTTCGTCGGGGAGAGAGATTTCGAGGGTTTTTTAGCGAAACAGTGTTTTAAAATTATTTGGCTCTTACTTATGTGATATGTATTTAATTTTAAAATTATTACTTTTAAATTTATTAACTATTTAACTTTTCATCAATTTTTTCATAGAAATTATATATTGTTAATGAGAAGACTCTGCATAAATCTATATCTATATTTTATTAAAAAAATCTATAATAGACTTGTCGTGTTACAAGTAACTAAATTAATTAACAATATAAAAAAATTAACACTAATTGATCATTTTATCAACTTTTTACATCTAAAATAATAAAGCAATCACATATAAAATATATATATATATATATATATATATTTTAATTTGGGCATACAAATTTAAAAATTATTTTTTATATGTAATATTTTGTCATAACTTACTAATGTATATTTTAGATCAACGTTAGCTCAAACTATTTTTTCATTTTAATAGTTCAAATTTTTGTATGGTCTGAATATATTATGTTACATTTTTATTAAATACATCGCTTATTATTAAATGATTTCAAGAATTAGAAAGATATATATATATATAGGGATTGGTTCCAATGCATCCCATTATTTAAAGTGAGTACGTGAGACTCATTCCTAGCCACAAGATTTAGATCTTGATTTAAATAATAATTTTTTATTTTTATTATTTAATTCTTTATTTTTAATTATTTAAATATTATTATGACCATTGACCGTTGACTCCGGCGTTGACCGTTGACTTCCGGCGTTGACTTCCGGCAAAAATCGTTGACTTCCGGCGTTGACCGTTGACCATTTGTCTTTTGTTATGTCATTTCTTTCTTGCTAGGTTAGTTGTTTGTTGTTGCTATGTTAGTTGAGTTTTGTTGCTAGGTTATTTTTTTCTTGCTGCTAGGTTAGTTGTCTGATGCTGCTAGGTTAGTTGTCTTTTGTTGCTAGGTTATTTCTTTCTTGCTGCTAGGTTAGTTGTCTTTTGTTGCTAGGTTTTTTTTTTTTTTTTTAAACAAACAACGCCCCGGAAGGACGGGGGATTGGGTTGGATCCCCAACCTGTGCATAGATCAGGGCTCCAAAAACGGGAGCCCAAATGTCAACGAACCAGATACAAAGGTCTACATAGTCTGATAATCAAAAACAAAAACAAAAGGAAAACAAGAAAGAAAAACCGAAAAACAAAAAAGAAACAAAAACTACAATATAAAGTCGATCTTCGGGCTAACAGATGCCCGAGATAAATGTCTATACTAATGAAAGTAGAAATACTAAACTAGTGAAAGTGGAACGCTGGATATCCAAGCTGGTCCATCCGTACAAGAGTGCGAAGACGGAGTGGAGCAGTGTCGGTCTGGATTGTATGTGTGCCTGGTATGGTGGCGCCAAGGCTGGCCAGGTAATCAGCCGGTCTGTTCCCCTCACGGAAAATGTGCGTGATCCTGTGATGGACTGACTGAAGTAGATCTCTAATGCGCAGAAGCGGGTGCTGAATCTGCCACGAGCCCTGATGGCCCGAAGTCAGGAGGGTAGCGACAGCCGCAGCATCCAGCTCGATCCATATATGACTAGAGAGGTGGACAGCAATCTGAAGGCCAATCTGTAGTGCCTGAATCTCTACATCGTAGCTCGAGGAGGCCTGAATAGACGCGTGGAAGGCGGTGATTAGGGCGCCGCTATGGTCCCGAATCAAGCCTCCTCCTCCGGCAAGTCCAGTGTGGCGATCGAAGGAGCCATCAGTGTTCAGCTTGACCCACGGAGAGTCAGGTCGCAGCCAAACAACAGCTCTGGCCCGTGGAGGCCGAACAGGCGATGGTGGGGCCACCAAGTAGCGATGCGGTGGTGTGCAGCCTGTCCAGTCTCGAGCCGTGAGCCTGCCTAATGCGGTGAGGAGTGAAATATATCTCTCTACCTGCAAAAAAATGTGAGAAAACATAAAAGTAATATCCCTATGCTTCGCACTATTCCTTTCTGTCCAGGTGAACCAAAGGATCAGACAAAGAATGAGGAAGCCCACGTGTCTAAGGTGTGTGCTCTGTGAGAAAAAACTCAGGAGCTCAAAAAAACTGTATGTGGTGGGTAGGGATATATGAGTCCAAGTGGCAAAATGCTCCCACACTCTTCTCACAATCTCACTCTCTAGAAAAAGGTGGGTAAAGGTCTCAGTCTCATGTCGTCCAGTCTCAGAATAACACACACACCGAGAGGGGAAGGAGATCCCTCTCGCGTGTAGCACAGTATCGACAGGTATCCGACGCAAGAGGAGGCGCCAAAGGAACACCGAAATAGTAGGCGTGAAAAGGTCACTCCAGATAGCCCCGAAGAGGAGATTAGGACGATCCCTCAGCCTTATCTGCTCCCAAGCCGAGGTAGTAGAAAACACACCTGATGATGTAAGTCTCCACCTCATGCTATCTGAACCGTCCCCCGAGATAGGGATCTGCTGGATCTGATCTAATAACTGCTCGCTAAAACCCGCACCAGCCCCCAACTCCCTATCAAGCTTCCCCCTATCCCACGACCCGTCCGTCCAGAGGTCGCTCACGATCAGGTAGGGGGAATGCGACACCTGCCTATCCCTAGACAACGGCCTATCACCTACCCACCACCCATCCCAGACACTGACATCGCCCCCGCCTAAAACCCAAAAGATGTGATCCTGGGCTCGCCTCCCGACCCTAGTGAGGCGCCGCCACTGTCTGCTATCGTGATCAACAGCCGTGACCCAACAAGGGTGGTTGGCACGTCTAGGGCAGTACTTGCCGCGAAGGTACTGAGCCCAAAGCGACTTTCC